>BRZM01000044.1:2930644-3073823 GCA_033238685.1 Lates japonicus | reverse complement strand
ATCAGGTATGCTTTCGTTCAAATTGCGTATTGCTGGGTAAACAAAGGAAACATGATACATTTTAATCCGTTGACCTGGAGCTACTGAATTAAGGATCAAAATATTTTTTCTAAATGAGATTTTAGTCTTTGATTCATCTTTGCCCAAAATTTCACGCAAGCAGTGGGGACGGTGCTGGTGGCAGCAGAAGATGAAAGACTCCATGACTTTAACCTACAGTCTAGATTTTGCAGTTGACATCTCAGCTAAACTGAGTGTACTGTTATGAGATATCTACATTTTTACCGAAGAAGCTTACTGTTTGATAGCATATTTTACATATCACATATCATGTTACATAATCCAATAAAGGCATGACGCTAATAAATATGGCTTGAGTGACGAAGCTTGCATTCAACCGGGATTTTCACTTAATGCGCTCCGATTTGTGCTAATCGACTGCATGGAGAAATGGAACGGATTACGTCTGGCAGGAGAGGAGGGTAAAGAAAGGCTTTGATGGAAAACCCGAAACGAACAAGTTGGGTTCATTGAGTTCTCAGTAAACTGATTTCTGCATTATTTGTGCTGGCATGACTTCGAAACTCAGGCTCAAGGGTTAAAACTTTCTGGAGACCGCACCAATTCTAAATAACTACTGTAAATGAACAACATGATGACCGCTTCAGTTTTTGAGTCACGATAAATCAAAAGCACATAAAGTAATACGAATCTAATATTTGACAGTATGTGTCACTGACTGACCTAGAGCACATTTTAAATACTACACCAGAAGCCATATAATTCATGCCTTTATTACGTCCAAATGACGAATAAAAACAACAAACTTGATGATATTTCTACCAGTCCCATTGTTGGTGCCTCACTGTACAGTGGCTCTGTTCTGTACAAGCTTTTACTTGCTGCAATCCATCACATGACCGCACCGGAGTCAGCTGACCGATATCCACCCCGACTTCTCTATAGTTAACTTTGCAACGTCTTATTGTGATCACCACCATACACATACAGTTGGGTTGATTTTTACACTAGCTTAATAAGGAAAAATAACAAGGAAAAATACATATTAAGTGATTTTGTTTAAAAAGTGAAGCGAAAAAAATAAAAGAAACAAAGCAAAATTTTGATGTGTGATGATATATACAGTGATAACTACAGTTAAGTACACACGGTAAACGTTTACGAGCGACAACCTGACAGTTGTATCACACTATCCACAGGTCTGTACGTACATATATAAATATTCCTGCTCCACCCAACAGAGGGCGGGCAGTGTTGTGAATGAGTTGGCGTTAAAGGGACAAGAAGTCAAAGGTAAATTGACTTTCAGTAAAAAGCACTTGTCTTTCAAAAGCAAAGCCAACGTTTGCCCAATTTAGCGCGAAGCAGACTCTTCGCTAAATGTATCTGCTTCCTCCCAGTTTGAAGGCCTGCTTGCCTGTTTGAAAAAAAAAAATAATTGGTGTGGTGTTGCAAAGCTGAGGTGTGTGTGTTGAAGGTTGAAGAGCACGACTCAAAGTGGAATTTACTAATACTTTGCTACTCTTATTTTTAAACAACCGACCGGAAGTATCGTGCGCAGGGGAATTGCGTTTATTTTTATGGATGTACGGTTTACGGCATGTGAGGTAGATTTGGCGTGGTTTAGTTTCTCGGTGTCATGGCTGCCAACAATGGCTGCAACTTCATCCCGCGTGCGCTGCTTTTGATTACCGCCGCCCGCTGTTGTTGGGTGCCGGATGTGCTGGCTGCTCCTGGACTTGAGCCATGTCGCGTCGAAATTGGCGGATCTGGAAAATATCATCGAGAGAAAGTTTGAGTTCAACCAAGAAGCATCCTAAAACCTCTTCGCAGGGGACTGCTGCGCACACAGAGCGCATATGTTGTGGTGCGGGACGCTTGTTTTGGTGTCAGGTGCGCGGAAGTGCTTTTGACTGCTTGTTGTATTGACGGTCATAGTACATCCTGCGACCTTTCTGGGATTACTGTGATAGGGTGTTATTGTGCGTCTGCGCATGCAGCAGCTTTGGAGATGGCTTGGTCCCCAGGCTGAAGCCTGATGAATCCAGTCACGCAACCTGAGGGATAATTCATAGCGCATTTAGATGTTGCTGACCAAGATGGTTCTCTCGGGCCCAGAAATGATTTAGATGTCCACATTTACAGACTATATGTTTAAAAAATTTGAAATATGTTTACATTGAGCTGAGCGTGATTTGATGACTTATAAAAGCGCAAGAGTCTTTAATCGAATACTACTTTCGGAATTAACTCAGCACTGATATTGTCATCTGCCTCTGAGCAAGATGACTTGGTGAATTCTTTAAAAGATGATGTGTTCCTGTTTTCTAGGGTGAGAAGGTGGGATTCTCTGGCTCCGATCAATGGGGCACAACAGCTGTCCAGATACATCAAGTAAAACTGCAGAAAAGAGACAAGAGACCCACAGAGGAGGATGGGCCAGGAGGAGATGGAGTGGCGTGGAATGGAAGGAAAAAAAGAGGAAAAAAAGGAACAAGGAGTGGGAAGCCAAGCAGGCTTTGGATGATGAGATGAAGAAGTCAAAAGAAAAGTGCACAGAGAAGAAGAGGAAGAAGGCAGAGAAAAATAGTCCTGCTGCTACCGCTAAACCTGCGTGTACTAAAAAGACCCCAGCTAGTATCATCCAGCCAGCTAAAGGAACCAAGAAACCCCCAGCAGCACAAACAAAAACACATAGTGTCTCCTCTTCAGATTCCAGTAGCAGCAGTAGTGAGGAAGATGAGGCTCCCAAGAAGCTACTTGCCCCAAAACCAGCACCCAAAACACCCTTGTCCACCTCTGCTGCTTCCAAGGCACCTCAAAACATCAAACCTATCCAGACAAAACACCCTACTTCATCATCCTCTTCAGAAATGGACTGCTCCGCTGATGAGGCACCCAGCGAAAAAATCCCACTAAAAAACAAATCTTTAACCTCTACATCACCAAAAAGTAGAATAGCTGAGAACTAAAAATCTCAGCAGGCTTCCTCTGTTCTGCAGTCCACAAACTGTGCACAGAAACAGGGTAGCAGCGAAAGTATGCCCCCTGATGACAAAGTTGTGGAGCCTTGTAACACAGACAGCGAAGAGGAGATTGAGCTGGTTATTCGAAAACCAGTGCTGCAGCCAGGACATGGTTTGGGTAGTCAGGCATCTTGGAGAGGCTGCAGCCGAGGGAGAACCAGACGTGGTGGTCCTGGAGCTAGGGGCAGGGGTGATGGTAGAGGGCACACTGGCAGCTTTGAGTTCAGCCATAAGGAGCCGTACTACCAGACTGATTCACTGGCCAATAAATCAGTAGTCTTCCAGGTCTGTCTGCATGTGTCTGCACCTACTTATACGTGTCTGTTTTTATGACTAGAAAGTAGTGTAGTTACTGTAGGACAATATAGTTTGACTTAACGCTTCAAATTAGTTCAGGATTTAACTGCCCTAACTGTATCATAAGAGAAACCAATGCTAGGCTTGAGGAATGTTTTAATTGATTGTTCTCAAAGCACAGCCACACTTAGTTACTACACCTGTCAAGCTTTCTGTGCTCACATGACAAATATGTAGTTTTGTTTCAAATATTTTTATTGTGAAGCAAACCGTGTATCCATAGTACAACTTTCTTAATTTAAACATTGCCACATTTCAAATGTCAATTACCGACCATACAAAAAATGAATCTTATTAACGTTAATAACAAATTAGAAAAACAGAAATAAACAAAAATTGGGGAGATAAACTAAGATGAAAAGCAAATAAAACCACCCAGGTTTACTTTTTAAGTTGACTACTTTTAAAAGAGGAGCCTTGTAAATGTGGTCTTAAATATGCTAAAATAGGTTAAAGCTAGATGTACCATGTAATGTTTCCACATCCTAACCAGTTTGTGGTTTGTACAGTGGAAATGTGGAAATACTGAAACAGCATTGTTAATGTATTTGTAGAATAATTAGTACTAGCATTTATACATATGAAAAAAGTGACATAAGTGCCTGTAGGTTACATGCTTGCTTTTCAAATAGTATGTTTCCATTTTTGAGATCACAAGAGAAAAGGCCTGGCTGATGTGTTTGGAAAATGTATTGCTATCTCACGTTAACGTTGACTGGGGTGGCTGAAGTGTGAATTTCCCCAAATTCAATGAAGACAAGGATAAAGCTGCAAAGGTTACCACGCCCTACCTCAGTGAACAGTCAGTTATGATAATGACATTTTAGAATGGTTTTAAGTCTTGCCTCTGTGACATTATTATTTTATTGGCAGTACAGTTACATAAGTTGTGTGTAAACATGGTCATTGTATTACATGTCCATTATGAAATACTATGTATGAAAGGGGATCAGGATTAACAATCTCTTGGCCTCTTGCATGTGTCTGAATGCAGAATGGAGCAGGAAGTGCCCCCAAACAGGACTACAGCTCTATGCCCCTGCTAGCTGCCCCTCCACAGGTGGGTCAAAGGATTGCTTTCAAGGTAAGCCTACCCCTCTCTTTTTTTTTTTTTTTGCCTTTATTTAGAGGACAGTGAGAGAGAGACAGGAAACGGAGAGAGAGTAGGGGAATGACATGCAGCAAAGGTCCGGCCGTATCAGGAGTCAAACTGGGGTCCGCCTGCTCAGAAGCCTACCCCTCTCTTATTCGCTACGGAGTATCTGCTCTGTTTTTGACATTGTGCCTTTGTGCTAACCTGATGAGTTTTGTAGCCTTGGTTCTGCTGTTTAGTTTTGAACAAAAATTAAAAAATCCTCTCATTGATCCACATATTTTCCCTCAGAGCCACAGGGAGAAGCTGCTTTCAGTCATAAAGAGGCATGTGAAATAATGAACATTTTTCATGTATTACTTTGGTCATTTGTGCAGTTTTAGGCACAAAGACACATTTTCTATGTTGATCTCCTCATAATCACAGTGAACAGACAAACCTGGCTTTGCCCTCACATGTAACGATACATACAGAAATCCACATTTTATATGTGCTGTAGGGGTTTAAGCAAAACAAAATAGACATAACAAACAGCTAATCATAGAGAGAAACTGTTTGGTCTAAGATAAGATAAGATATTATTATTATTATTATTAGTCCCACAATGGGGAAATTTACATTGTTGCAGCAGCATAAGTGATTGAAAAGATGAAAAAAGACATAAATATGAGTAAAGGCAAGATAAAAAACAAGATAAGGCTATAAAAATATACACAACAGTATAAACATGACAATGTAATAAAAAATATTAACAGAAGAGCAATAATCACAGGACTTTTACATACAGACAGAAAATGAACTAAATACAGATATTGCACATTTGAAATGGAACTGCACATAATGATATGACTGATAGCAGCTGTTTGGATTAATTAAAGTGCAGAAAACCTAGTGAAAAATGGTCCATGTGAGTATGTGGTGTATTAGGAGCAGTGCTGGTTGTAGAGTCTGACAGCAGCAGGAAGGAAGGACCTGCGATACCTCTCCTTCACACACTTTGGGTGAAGCAGCCTATCAGACTGTCCTGCATGGGGTGGAGCTCATTGTCCATCCTCCTCTCACCCACCACCTCCACGGGGTCACCCCAGGACAGAGCTGGCTTTGTTGATCAGCTTGTCCAGTCTCTTCCTGTCCACTGTTGAGATGCTGCTGCCCCAGCAGACCACTCCATAGAAGATGGCTGATGCCATAACTGTGTCATAAAAAGTCCTCAGGAGTGCCCCCTGCAGAATGGATTACTGAAATTTGCTGATGGAATGTGGGATTTGTTGGAGAAAAAGTACCTCAAACAATATATAGATTGATGGAAATAAATCAGTAACAAAAGTCATTTTTCAAGCAAAAATATGGACATTCACTAATTTAAGTTTCTCCAATGTGAGAATTTTCCCATTTTTAAAAGTCTAATATCTTGGCTGAATATCTGGCTGTTGGACTGACAGTCAGAAGACAGTGGAAGATGTCACCTTAGGTTCTGGGAAATTGTGATGGGCATTTACCACATTTTCTAATAAAATGAATGAGTAAAATGAATTTACAAATAATTAATCAATAAGAATGTAATATGGAGACTTAAGACCCAGTAACACCAGTGTTTAAAAACTGAACTTAGTTTCTAGTTGTGAGGTTAATTTCCTAACATTATACTCTTTTGTGTGTTCACAGCTGTTAGAGCTAGCTGAGAACTACACTCCAGAGATATCAGAATATAAGGTGGGTATAATAATTTCTGCTGCAGTAATCTAATATGACCATTGTCCTCAAGCTGTTAGGAGGGACCTTGGAGATATCCTCTTAAGAAAGTCTTAACTGTTCATTCATACTGGAATCATGTCACCGTACATTCTAGGAGGGGAAGATTGTGAGCTTTGACCCAGTAACCAAACAGATGGAGCTGGAACTACTTCATACTTCTCAAGGTAGGGATCAGCAGATTGAACACTTTCTAAATGCAAGTCATGGAATTTTAAATGTAATTTATTTAGCAGAAACAGAACAGATTGTACAATATTTTCCAGTTGATTAGACACATTTGTGATTATTTCTAACTTTCTGCTTCTCTCAGCTCCTGTGGAGCCTGGGAAGTTTGACCTGGTTTATCAGAACCCCGATGGCTCGGAGAGAATAGAGTACGCTGTGTCCAGAGGTGCTTGGGTAAGCCTTAGCATATATCACTTCTATTTATAAATAACCTTGACAACAGAAATTGTGAAAAGACATTCATAAAGTATTCACATTTTGTTATGTTGCAGCCTTATGCTACAATGAAAAAAATCCCCATCAATCTACACACAATACCACATAATGAAACAGAATTTTAGATCCATCCATCCATCATCCATACTGCTTATCCTCTAAGGGTCGTGGGGGGCTGGAGCCAATCCCAGCTGACATTGAGCGGGGGGTTTACACCCTGGCCAGATCACCAGTCCATCACAAAGCCAACATATATAGACAAAACAACCATTCACACGTGTGGACAGTTTAGCCACCAATTAACCTGTTTGGACTGTGGGAGGAAGCTGTGGAGACACAGGCACTGGGAGAACATGCAGACTCCACACAGCAAAGCCCCAGTTGGGGCTTGAACCTGCCACTTTCTTGCTGTGAGGTGACAGTGCTAACCACTGCACCAGCATGCCGTCCAGGATTCAGAATTTTTGTAAATTTATTAAAAAGGAGAAATTGAAATGTACTCAGACTGTTTGAAATTTAACACAGGTCTCTCCCATTTCCCTTGATCATCTTTGAGATGTTTCTACACTACAGATCTGGGGTAGGCTACAAAAATGTTTCTGCTACATTGAAGGTTCCCACGAGCACAGCTGCCTCTAATAAGTCTTAAATGGAAGATGTTTAGAACAACCAGGACTCTTACAAGAGCTGGCCACCCAGCAAAACTGAGCGGTCAGGGGAGAAGGGCCTTGAAAATAGAGGTGACCAAGAACCCAATGATCACTCTGGCAGAGCGCCAGAGATCCTGTGTGGAGATGGGAGAGACTCTAGTAGGACAACCATCACTACAATCTGGGCTGTATGCAAGACTGGTCAGACAAAGCCTCTCCTCAATGAAAGACATGCCTGGAGTTTTCAAAAAGCACCTAGATGAGGTAGATGAGAGTGGAGTTTGTGTGCCTGAAAACCAACACAGTGAGCTATAACAGGCTAAAAGACCTAGTAGACCTGCATAGGTGGGTGATAATTTTCTGTGGGTGTGTCTTTGCATATCACATATAGTCATGTGATCCATTGTTGATATCAAAATCCTTATTAGGGCAATTTCAAATTCTATGAAAACATATTTTCACCCCTATTTTAACCTACATGGACATGAAAATTTCTGCCAGAGTAGTTAAAACAGTTTTGCTTTTGTCACAAGAGATTCTATTGGTTTTTGTCTTTTTCTCAATAATTTTAAGTAGGTGGGGTTCAGTGGGAAACTGTGATGTCATTTACACTTCCCATTTCCAACACTTTAGAAGGAACACCTGTACACCTGCTTATTCATGCAATTATCCAATCAGTGCAACATGTTGATAGTCTTTTATAGCAGAAGACCAAATTTAAATTCCACTCCTGTCAGAACAGAAATCTGAGGTTGCAGTGGGCACAGGCTCACCAAACCTGAACTCGCAAAACCTAGCCTAGTCTGAAGAGTATTGATTACTGCTGAGGCACGCAGATGTTAGATGTTATGTCAACATAAAATCTCAAAGGCACATCTTATGGAATCCATGCTTTTAGAATCTTTTAGAGCGAAGGCAGAGCCTACCCAGTACTAATGTGCTTCTCCTAATGATGTGCTCAGTGGGTGTATTTGTGCATCTGTCTTGGTTTAGAAACATTTGAATCACACTGTGATAACAGTTTGGAGGTTGTTTACAGTGTTGCCAACTTAATGATTTTCTCACAAGTTTTTGTTATTTCCAAGACTTTGTTTCAAAATGCGACTGGCGACAAGCCAGCAACTTTTTGGGCAGCTCATATTTCTCAGTGAGGGTGTTTACATGTGGCTGTGGCTCTCTGGACTGATTGTGTTCAGGGTGAGGGGGAGAGCAGCAGTACATTCAGTTGACCAATCAGCAGCTAGACAGAGGCATAAAATGAGCTTGTAAATGTGCTGTGTAAAAACCAATCACTGTTCCCCATAGTTTTTCCTGGGACCTTCTCCATTTTTTGAAATTGTGAGATGAAATTTAACATGACTATGTAGGTTTCTTTTCTTTTCTTTTTTCCTTTCTTCAGAATGCACAGTGTTTACTAGAGTGAGTTCATTCCAGTATTTGTTTCTCTATTCATGATACCTCCACAGACTATGTATAGCAGCCTGCATAAAAAGTTTTTGAAATTAGAGGTAGATTTAGATGCATGTTGATGTGATGACAGCTGCTCGTTGAGACAGTAAGGTTTAGTTTATGTTAGGCTTTTTTATTTTAATTTGAAAAATGTGGATATACAGTATGGTTAATATAGAAGTTTCATTGATTCGTGCAACTTAGCATCTGACATCATGTTGCAAAGTCTAACAACTTTCTGAGCTACTTGAGCTGCTTTCCTTGAGAGTTGGCAACACTGGTTGTTTGCTTATGTTGACATATCCATTCAATCTTGATGACACAGATTAGCTGAGTGTCAAACTCTTAATACATAATAACTAAGGATGTAATTTTTCCCCCCATAACTGTATCTTTGATGAAATATTAAAGATTTGTTACCATGTTTTCAGGGGCTTTGAGTAAAGGATAATACCGACAAGTTGTACATTTGTGATTGTAATGGTTATGATGGCCAAGAACCACCCAATGTGAAGCAGAGAACCAAGAACCATGTGACACGGAGTGGCGCTTTGCCCCCATAGTAGACTCCACAGAGGCAAAAAAGGCTATACCTTTTATTTTGTTCAGTCAGCACCTGTGCAAGCATGGCATCATAGAATTCATATGTCAACAGAGCTTACATCATTCCCTCAAGTGCCTTATTAAATCACAACTGGTCCTGACAGATTGTATCGTGTTTGTTCCCTGTCTGTATTGTTGACTGTAGACGGCCCTTACAATGACAAAAGCAGTTAAACCCAAAGCCTTTCTTTTGTCTTCGAGCCCTATCTTAGCCCTTTTCCTCTAGTCTGAGTTAGCCCATTCACCCAGTAATCTCCTTGTGTTAATTACTCATCCAAACGAGAGAGGTGTGGGAACTGACTAAATCAGCTACATACTGTATGCTGCTTATTTGTTGGCATTTGGGTGCTGTTTGTGGTATGTTTTCCTAGTATCCACACTTCTCTTGTTTTAATCTTGGTGTAATAATAGTTTAAGTAACATCTTTACTTTTCTCCTGCAGGTGACAGAACGGTGGGACTCACTCCTTGAACCAAGGCTGGTTATTTAAATCTGACAAAACAGAGAATTTGTACATCCTGGTTTGGCAGGATGTATTTGCTTTTTAAAATGATTAATAATTTTAGGATCCTTTAGCTTATGCTCCAGTGCCTAAGTTAAATTGGGAGTGACTTCTTCACATGGTGGAGTATGAGGATTGAATTGAATTTTTAAAAATAATTGTTGCATTTAAATTGGGGTTAAAGATAAGATTCTGTTATTTTAATATGTAGATGGAATGAGTGTTTATTTCCAGGACATTGTTTTATGTTTTGCACAGTGATGTGACTGTTTAAATCAATCTTGAATAAACTGGTTTTTAATAAAACTATCTCCTTTGAGTACAAGGTAAATGTCTATTGTGTCATTCCAATGTAGACATTTTCTGTCTTATGGAAGCCCATTTCTGCCAGGAAAAGAAATGCGTGAAATGGTAGCAATACTAGAAATAGAAAATAATCAGCAGGTCAAATTTACAAGATACATAAAATTAAAATGTTAAAGTTATGATGGCTAGTTACATTTTTCACTTTTCACAAGTCTTTTTTTTAAGTCTAACATTTGGACTTGCTATTTTAAAAATTATGAAATGTTAAAGTCACTTGCTGTGTCTTAAATCTATATTTATAGCCTGTTACATGGTAATTGCATGGTCTTTACAGTTAGACGCTACAGAAGAAATCGACATACTTCACTGTTTTGTACCTTACCTTTGGGTGTCAGTTCAAACTGCACCATTAGAATGACTAAGTCATAATTTTAACTTAAAGCTAGACTGCAGCTGTTGAATAGTTTCACTAGTAGCCACATGAGTGCCAACCATTAAATGAGGGTAGATGTTAAAATGTAGAGTGAAAGTAGCAGTAGTCTAAAGATAAGACAGAGTATGGTCTAGACCTGCTCTATACGTACAGTGACTCGAGATAACTTCTGTTGTGAATTGGCGCTATATAAATAAAACTGACTTGACTTAAATAAAGATTAGATAAAGATAAATAAAGATTATTTGTCAGCAAACTGACTCTGTAATGTCAGGTACACAGGACATATCTATTTGCTAATATTATCTACTTCTGTCACCATAATCTACTGGTCATATCACATCAAGTAAGGCTTAACTGGCAAAAACTGAACAAGTATGTGTTTTACAGGTTGTGAATGCAACTGTTCATTTGTTAGAAGAAAAATATGTTATTTCGTCTCTAAAAAGTTCCATAGCCAAGTTTGTAGTCACAGTCTTGACATGCTGTCTGTAATTTCGAACTACTATGAGTGTTTTTTATCGTGGGAAAGGTGAAATTGACAAGGCTTGGACATGTGGGGAGGAATAATAGGCTACTTGACTGGGAGAAAGATGCGGAAGATGGAGCTGCCAGCAGAAGGAAAGGAGGAAGGCCAGAGAGCGAGTGTGTGGATGCGGTGAGAGAGAGAGAGGGCATAACGTGACAGCAGGATGCAGGGGACAGGAGGAGGCGGGAATGGTTAATTTGCTGGGGCGACCCCCAACGAGAGCAGCCGAAAGAAGAGGAGGAGGGGTGTTTTCATTGCCTTTGCTAACATTACTGTTATTTTCATTTTTGGCGGGAAAGGGAAAAAAAAAATCTGTTTTACGCGTCCAATTAATTATATTCCATTTCATTATATTCAGGTCATGGAAGCAACGGCTAAAGATACAATTTTATTTTGATGGAAAGTAGTAGGCGGGCAGTAATACACCTGTATTATTAATTAGTAGTTTGCCTGTGACGCAATGCCTCGTCTCCAAATCGTAAATCATCGCCCTTTTCCGTTACCTCTCGCGTCTTCAGAGCCAGCGATGCTGCTTATGTCACAGCAGCAGCAGCAGCACCAGTCGATCAAGTCGGCCACTGAGCTGAGAACGAGAACGATGGTGGCGGTCGTCATTCCGATTCTCTTACTGTCCATTTGATGAAGAAAAATACGGCTCCCGCCGACGAAGCCAGTTGTGCAATGGAAGGACATGTTTTTCCCGACCAAGAGCAGCTATTGCAGTTTCTGAGGAGGCTCAAAGAGGTTTTCGACGTGTGTGACGAGGATGCTGACGGCTTCATCCGGGTGGAGCACTTAGTGGATCTCGGTCTTCAGTTCGGCCAAGGAGACGAGGTAAGAGACAGTGAAGGACTGGGTGACAGGACACAGCTCATTCACATGCGCGTGCTGTATTTTGCAAATTGTGATCGATCAACTGACATGTTATAGGCCTGTGGTTATTTTGTATCAAGCGGCGACTGATAAACCTGTTAAGCTCCTGACAACAACAGACAACCTGTCCGTATTAAATGTCACAGGTGTGCGAGAGATGCTAGCATTCAGTAGCTTATTACTCAGACATCAGCTAAGCATATCTGCTGGGCTGGTGTGCTGATCTGATGTCTGCAAAAAACCTGACATGTTTGCTCCCTCCAAAATTCACTCTGTGTTGCTGTGTATGTGTCCATGTTATTAAAACGGTTCCCGTTCAGTCGCTGCAGGAAAGCCAGCTCGGAGTGAAGCATCACAGTTACAGTTTAACAGTTTGGGGCAATATAATCTTAAAATGAGCGCTCATCATCTTATCAGAGTTAAATCAGACCCCATTCAACAATGTGAAATGGCCACAATGAAACAATCTAACGTTAAGATGGATAAAATAGCATTTTTCACTCATCAGTCTACACTCAAAGACCCATGATGAATATTTTTTTTGAAATTCTATGGAGAATTGAAATGATGTTTCCTAATTGATCTGGTGGATCTTGAGATGCGTTGTCAGGAAAAATGGGATAAACTGCCCAAATGTAGGTGTGCAAAGCGTATAGAAGGAGACTCAAAGGTTTAATTGCTGCCATAGGGTCTTCTACAAAGTACTGAATTAAGGGTCTGAATACTTTTGTAAATGAGAGGTTTTAGTGTACACAGGGTTTATAAGCACAGGCACAGTGAGGAAGGAGCATTTACAAAGATGTTGAGGGCACAGATTAGCATGAGACTTAGACTAGCTCCAAAGAGATACCTAAATGTTGTATCTGATGCTGTCATTTTTTGGGCTAACAATACTGGGTGGGGTGTGGCAGCTAATGTCAGCCTTAGGTCCAGTACCATTGAGAACACACTGCCAGTCCCAGCTTCAGTACCAGTAATGGTAGGGAACTTTCTGTGGTACTGAGGCATGGGCCAGCGGGATGCCAGAGGTCAATAGTAACTCTTGATTATTTATCATTTGATTGCCTTCCCCCCACGCAGTTTGTTAATCTAGCCTACGATGTCATAATATCACATCCTCAGATTTGAAGCTGAGTACTCTATCAGTCTTAGTTATTGTAAAGGTTCTTAAGGAAAAACTCAAGGTCATGGCCAGTGTGTTTGATTTGATGGCTAGGAGAGAGCTGCTCAAACATGCTTGCATAACTTCTCAGCCCAGTTTATCAGGCTGTTCTGCGGCTGGATTGCTTCTTGAGTGAGAGTGTCTTTATGGCATGTATGTGTAGAAGGGATATCTACTTGTCAGTGTGGTGACTGTCATATTTGGACTGAGCCTGATTCACTGTGGCGTTGTAATTGTGGATGGAGTGTGTGTGTATGCCAACACTGTCTTCAGATTTTATTTCAGTATGATATGGAATTCATCCAGCTGAGAAACAGATTTCATTACTATGAACAAAACACTTCCAATTATTTTTCAGTCAAATTTATATTACTGTCATAATGAGGGCAATTTCCGCATGTTGGTGGGTTTACATTAGCCCGACAAGGTCTCACTCTGGAAATTTTAAGAATGAGTATGTTGGTCAGCCAAACCTAAAATGGGGTGGCTGTATCTCAGTAGGAAGACCAAATTATCACAGGGTTGGTGGTTCGATTCCCAGGCCTTTTTGCCAAACATGCTTTATAACATACTCAACTCTGATGGTCTTTGACCAGCACCAGCATGGTAGTTCACTGCTACTAGTATTGAGTGTAAATGGGTGAATAAGAGAAAAAATGTGGCCAAAATAAAGCAGGTGTGAATGCACATACCCGCCAGCTTTCCAGTCTTTAGCCAGTGGCTGCTTGGAAGGATTAGGAGATTATTAATTTGAAAACATGTGGTAAGCAGTAACATAAGATAATATAACCTTTGTAGGAAATTTAGAAATCATCCGCTCACTTTAAGTATTGAATTCATAAGAGGGATACACCAGCTTCCCATTACATGCAAGGGAGATTTGCCTTGAAGCTGTCAGGTGGCGTGCTGAGTACCCAGAGCACATCAAAAATAACCCAGCCGCATTTAAGAGGAAGCTACTTCATCTTCCTCCTCCTCTCCTCTTATCTCTGTGGTCTTTTGTCACCATGGTGACAGAGCTTCAAGGAGTCTATGAGCCGATTGATTTGTTATTAAGCAATGAAAATAATTTGCCTGCTGCTAAAACTACGAGATGGCGCCTGCACCAGTCCTGTATTTACATTTACCATTTGGGAAACATTGTTCTTCCAGTGACACATCCAGGCACATCAGTGTCTGTGGTGATTAGTTCACTGCAGTGAGTGAAATGACATCTTAATTCCTCATGTTTATCTTGCAACCATTAATTATTGATCCTTACTGCACGCACACACAAATACACACAGTATTTGTGCAGTATAAAGTAAGTATAAATGTAATAATTAGAGCACATTATGGCTTATCCAATGCTTCTTCTTTCTTGTGTTTCTTCAGTATTTGTACTAGGACAGTATTGTTTTTGTGCACTAAAGAATCAAGTTTAGAATCAGAATCAGAACTGTGAATCAGAATCAGAATCAGAATCTGTATCTTATTGCCAAGTAAGTTTGGTACATGCATGAATTTGTCCTGGTATATTGGTGCTAAAGGACATATAGTAAAAGAAAAGAGTTTAAAAGCAAAACTATATTTACAAGGAACATAATATACATAATTAAATGTAAAGTGTAGAGGTAAATGTTAGAAGGTGGCAGTGGACTCGTCCGATGTGCATTAATACGATAGATGTAATGCTAATGTAATGCGGTAGTGGGGGGTGGGGGGATTATAGTCTGTGACAGTCTGTGTGTATTGGGGCCGATCATGTGATCATGATGTTGACATTTGAGATTTGAAGTCGGTCTTGAGCCACACCCAACCCATGTTGTGTTCATTTTAGCCTACAATGTATGTTTTCTACATTGAACCATTGCTCTCACACACACCACTTCACATCATTTCCAAGCATGCATCATTAAAGATTTTTTGAATGTGTTTCTCCTAACTTTTAGACATCTACAACTGTTTGTGATGAGTTGTTAATCTAGCCTACGATGTCATAATATCACATCCTCAGATTTGAAGCTGAGTACTCTATCAGTCTTAGTTATTGTAAAGGTTCTTGCTGAAAAACTCAAGGTCATGGCCAGTGTGTTTGATTTGATGGCTAGAGAGAGCTGCTTCCAAACATGCTTGCATAACTTCTCAGCCCAGTTTATCAGGCTGTTCCAGCATGGATTGCTTCTGAGTGAGAGTGTCTTTATGGCATGTATGTGTATGGGACATTCACTTGTCAGTGGTGACTGAACATGGTTTGGACTGAGCCTGATTCACTGTAAGTGTTGTAATTGTGGATGGAGTGTGTGTGTATGCCAACACTGTCTTCAGATTTTATTTCAGTATGATATGGAATTCATCCAGCTGAGAAACAGATTCTCTATTACCATGAACAAAACACTTCCAATTATTTTTTTCAGTCAATTTATATTACTGTCATAATGAGTGGGCACTCTGCATGTTGGTGGGTTTACATTAGCCCAGACAAGGTCTCACTGGAAATTTTAAGAATGAGTGGCTGGTTGTCAGCCAAACCTAAAATGGGGTGGCTGTATCTCAGTAGGAAGACCAAATTATCACAGGGTTGGTGGTTCGATTCCCAGGTCTTTTTGCCAAAACATGCTTTGGCAACATACTCAACTCTGATGGTCTGACCAGCACCAGCATGGTAGTTCACTGCCATCAGTGTGTGATTGAGAGTGTAAATGGGTGAATAAGAGAAAAAAATGTGTCAAAATAAAGCAGTGTGAATGTACATGTACCTGCCAGCTTTCCAGTCTTTAGCCAGTGGCTGCTTGGAAGGATTAGAGATTAATTTGAAAACATGTGGTAAGCAGTAACATAAGATAATATAACCTTTGTAGGAAATTTGTGAAATCATCCGCTTCACTTTAAGTATTGAATTCATAAGAGGGATACACTAGCTTCCATTACATGCAAGGAGATTTGCCTTGAAGCTGTCATGGCGGCTGAGCACCCAGAGCACATCACTAAAAATAACCCAGCCGTACGAAGAGGAAGCTACTTCTTCATCTTCCTCCTCCCCTCTCCTCTTATCTCTGTGGTCTTTGTCACCATGGTGATGAGAGCTTCACAAGGAGTCTATGAGCGGATTGATTTGTTATTAAGTAATGAAATAATTTGCCTTGCTGCTAAAAACTACGAGATGGCGCTCTGCACCAGTCCTGTATTTACATTTACTTCATTTGGGAAACATTGTTCTCTCCAGTGACACATCCAGGCACATCAGTGTCTGTGGTGATTAGTTCACTGCAGTGAGTGAAATGACATCTTAATTCCTCATGTTTATCTTGCAACCACACTGCTGATCCTTTACTGCACGCACACAAATACACACAGTATTTGTGTGCAGTATAAAGTAAGTATAAATGTAATAATTAGAGCACATTATGCATATTATCCAAATGCTTCTTCTTTCTGTGTTTCTTCAGTGGTATTTGTACTAGGACAGCATTGTTTTTTGTGCACTAAAGAATCGTTTTCAGAATCAGAATCAGAATCAGAATCAGAATCAGAATCAGAATCAGACTTTATTGCCAAGTAAGTTTGCACATACAAGGAATTTGTCCTGGTATATTGGTGCTAAAGGACAGTTATAGTAAAAGAAAAGAGCGAAAAGCAAAAACTATATTTACAAGGAACATAAATATACATAATTAAAATGTAAAGTGTAGAGTGCAAATGTTAGAAGGTGGCAGTGACTGTCCGGATGTGCATTAATGTAACGCATAGATGTACGTTAATGTAACGTGTAGTGGGGGGTGGGGGGATTATAGTCTGTGACAGTCTGTGTGTGTGTATTGGGGGGGGGGGGCCTAGATCATGTGTGATCATGATGTTGACATTTGAGATTTGAGTTTTGGTCTTGTTTTCACACCCAACCCATGTTGTGTTCATTTTAGCCTTACAATGTATGTTTTCTTATATTGAACTATTGCTCTCACACACACCACTTCACATCATTTTCCAAGCATGCATCATTAAAGATTTTTGAATGTGTTTCTCCTAACTTTTAGACATCTACAACTTGTTTGTGATGAGCAGTCAGTCTGAGATAAGAGAGTTAACCATCAAACACCACTGCACTGAGAATTCATACAGAATTCCAGGCAAATCAGCAAAGCACAACAACAACAACAAAGAAAGAAAAAAACAAAACAACAAAGCAGAGCAGTAATTCATTTACTGTAGATGGCCACCGTTGGCAACCCCATTGACCCCAATAAAAGTAGCTATCACTATTACTTCTGGCAACAAAACTTGCAGGCTTATTTTAGTAAAATATACCCAAATGTCGGTGAGTCCCAGTGGTGTACATGTGTGACCTGAGTGTGACCTGAAATTTGGCCTACAGAAAAAAAGAAGAAATATTTCCAGTACAGTATTGCTTAGTGACATTTTACAAGTGGAAAATGTTTCTGTGCTATTGTTGACATCCCTTAACATATTATTTTTACTCTCATTTATCCATCATCTATCTCTCCACTTTCACCTCAGGCTCAAGCTATGGGCAGATATCAGGGAAACACTCTTTTAGACACCAATCCATTGCCTTGTCACGCGCGTATAAACATACAGCATGCAACCTTAAAGGCAATTCATGCTACAGTCACATTAATGTGCATTAGAAAGTTTAATATCTGCACTTTCCTAGCAACAACAATTATTTAATGTTCCCTTCTTGTGACCTCAAGATTTCCCAGTGTTTCCTGTGTTTTGTTTCCTTGTCTGATCTCCCCTCGTGTCTCCGCCCCCGTGTTTGTCTGTCTGTGTGTGAGGGTGTGTGCTTTTGCAGAGGCGTGCCGCAGCTCTGGTCCTGGCTCACCTGCTTCCCATTAGTCATCCAGCTCAGTATAAGAACCCCAGCTCTCCAACCACTCATGTCAGGTTGTGCTGTGTGCTCTGTGGTGTTACACTCTTGGCTGCACTGATTTGTTAGTGTTGAGTTTGAGGCTGAGTTGTTTCTAGTGTGTTGTTGTTTTTGGTCATATGTACTTTCCTAGTGCCACATTATTCTCCTGAGGTCTGTACTACGAAGGGAGTTTAACCTACTCTGATTTAACTCAAGGAAAGTCAGTGTTAAACGGTACTACGGCGGTGGTTCAGATGTCGGTAACTTGAGTCGGTGTTAACTTAATCGGAGTTAGTGCACGTGCATAAAACGGGCGTGCACCGTATCTCTCAGATGAAGAGCGCACGTCAATTCTGTCGGTTTATGCGGAATTTAAAGAGACTCTAACGACACAATGTAAAACCAACAAAGACAGGGAGACTGGTCACATGTTCTCTGGGTTCTTCATCTGTAATATGAGATGTAAGGACACGGAAAATATGTGATGATTTCTCAGATACTTGGATTACAGACAACATGTGGGTCACATGTCTGAGAATGAGCTGTTACTCTCTGTTAATGATGTTCTCCCTGGAACACTCAGGCTGTATATGTATGAATGTAATGCGGTTATGTTCAGCATGAACTTCATGTTAACAGTATTTCAGCCTCAGTGGAAACTGAACCTGGATCAAATAGAAACATTCTACAAAGTGCTACACATTCATATTTCCATCATTAATGCTGCATGTGTTGGTCTGTAGTCTACAATTACAACAGCCTGTCGCATTATATTGTCTTTCAGGACAATAATGTTCATTCAAATCGATAATATGCAGCACTAATGATGCTAAATTCTGCTGCTTGACTGTGAGAAAAAAAAATTACAAATTAAAATTACTGAAATTGAAGCATTAAAAAAAAACACCATTTATTGGTCCACATACCTCTACCATCCACTACATCCTTTTTTCTTTTTTGTTTTTTTGTTTTTGTTTTTGTTTTTGTTTTTTGGTGGGGTGGTGGGGTGGGGGGGGGACTGACGGTGTTTAGACAACCCCCGTCCTACGGAGTCAGCCTCTCTCAGTCGTTGTGCCAGGATTGTTTGGTTCCTCCACCTGTGGGGCGGAGCTTAGGTAGAAGTAACACTGAGTTAACCACGAACATAAACTGCTCGGAGCAGTTTAGAGATGCAGCGTAAATTACCATGGCAGCAGACCCCGGGTAAAACCTATCCACCTTTCGTAGTACAGGTTAATCAGGAAGTTACACCTGATGTCACCAAGTTACTCCTGAAGTTACTCTGATAAGCCAGTAACCTCGCTTCGTAGTACAGGCCTCTGGTCTGCCACTGCCTGCCAGTTTCTGTACCCATACTCGCCATTTCCTGACTTCCTCATTCACCAGGCTGCCACCTGCTCCCTGGATCCTCAGCTCCTTGTCCTTATTGACACTACCAACGCTTTAAAATTATACACAGACCTCTGAGCTATGAAATAAGTGGGGGAACTGATATGTGATTCATTCTCATTTACCCTGTGTTGTAAGGCTGTCTTCCCCAAATCCTCCAACTCCATTACTGTTTAGCTGTACTGTGCGTCTTCACTCAAATTATTCCCAGTCACACCTGCTCCCATTGACATTTATTCCAGTCACATGATTAGTAGTGAAATGTTATTCCCATCCTGTGGGTTTTTTACACTCTGTGTTTTAGATTTTATTTTGAATGGGTAAAATTTCCATTTTTGTTCATCAGTTTACATTCAATAATCCATAATGACAAAATGAAAACAAGTTGCAAATTTCAAATAATCAAAACCTGAAATCTCTCATTTACCAAAGTATTCAGACTTATTCTTTGCTGTGCTGCTCCTAAATGTGGTCAAGTGCATCCTGTTTGCTTCAGTTATCCTTCTGTCTACAACTTGATCAGAGTCCATCTATTGCAAATTGAACTGATATTGACATACTTTAGAGAGGCAAACACCTGCATGTCAGGACAAAAACCAAGCCATGAAATCCTAGGAATTCTTCCTGGAGTCTGCTGTTTGGCCAAATTCAGTAACTGGGCATGATAAGCCAGGGTAAAGGAGGTGACCAAGAGTCAGAGCTTCAGAAGTTCTCTGCTTGAAGAACCTGAAAGAAACTGTTGGAAAAACAACCATGTTAGCTGCACTCTATCAATCAGGCCTTTGTGGTCGAAGGGTTAGGGGTGGGGGGGGAGACTGACCAGAATTGAGGGATCAAAGCAGGCAAATAAAGAGAGGTCCCTGAAGAAAACCTGAACTTGATACATGCGACCCGAGACTGGGGTGATGGTTCACCTTTCAGCTCATCAATGACAAAAAACAAGCCCAGAGGATGTTATATTATGTCCATTTGTCAAGACCTGTGAGGAATAGGGATTTGTGATTTTTTGCTATATAAATAAAATTGACTTGACTACTCTCTCTTGCAGGTGAAGGCCTTGTCCAGGTACCTGGATCCTAACGCTGATGGGAAAATCAACTTCAAAGACTTTTGTCATGGTGTGTTTGCTATCAAAGGTAAGAAAAGTAGTTATGTGCTAGATACTGGAGTAATGAGAGGTACTGACTTTTGGTACCTTTTGATAGAGACAGCCAAGCTGTTTACATCTCTTTCCAGTGTTTGTGCTAAGTTCAGTTACTGGTTGTTGGCTGTTCCCTCATATTTACATTACAGACTCTTGGCAATAAAGCAAAAAGCGTTTCCCTAAAATGACCAAACTGTAAATAATCATTAGTCTTTATCATTGTCTTTATCACCTTGAAACATAACAAAAAGAGTTTTGATGAAGCAAAGCATGAATTCAGGGTCATACCACCACTCTCATTCCAGCCAAAATGACAATAGACATTTGGGCGACTTAATGGATATGGGTGTAACATTCTATAAATCTGACCTCTCTGGTTTTACTTTACCTGTGCATCTGTGTGACCCAGCTGGTACAACTGGCTGTTCCTGTTGATGAAGATCACACATTTTAACTAACACAGACTGATAAAAAGCATACCACTCTTGTTATATCCTGCTGGTGCTGATCAAATGTTTTGAACCCCAGTGTAACGCCTCTGTTCTAACCCCTGGATTTCATCTCTCCCTTAAACTCTATGCCAGACCTTAGTGTCTGAGTACAAAACTGCCTTACGCATTGATTACACCTGTACTTGCATACTGTCTGATCACTGGATCACTGGTCCATGTATAAATGTGCTACCCTGCTTTTCTTCTTTCTCAGACCCACTGTCTGTGTCTGTTAGCTCACTGTGTACCAGTATACAATTCCACTCCACAAGGGCAAACTTCTTAACAGTCTGAACTAGGGCTGAGCAGTAAGGCCAAAAATATGATCATGATTTTTTTCCCCATATTGATCGATATCAATATTTATCACAATATGTAACTGCGATTTTGAAGAGTATCCTGATAATGACTGAAGCCTAAAGAAACCAGTGGGCTCATTAAAAAATAGAATAACAATTTACTATGCAAACATGTTTTATCTGCCTCAACTAAACATTAAAAATGTGTTGTAACTTATTAAAACAAAAACCTGTGATGACTACAATCACAAATTTCTTTGACAGGGCCTTCTTTATAGAGGTGTAAATTAGACAGCAGGCAGTTTGTGAAAAGTATTTCCATCCTGGGAGTTCGTACCTACAGTCCAGCACTTCCAGTTTCCTGAACCCAATTTTCTCCATTGTGATCAGGGGCATCAGGTTAACTAAGAGGTAGGAGACTGCGTTTGTTATAGCCACGCTTCTTTTCGATCACTTTTCATATGGGGCAATGGCCACAAAAGATAGACGATAGATTTTTGGTTCAGTACAGTAATCCTGCCAGGACAAACAGCCCACATTTTCATCCTCTCTTTGTGGTTGCTGGGGTGAAACCTTTTCAGGCGATTGAAAAGATTTGTTGTGTTTCCCATCTTTATTTGTTACCGACCGGCAACATGTTTATCAGACCATCTTAATCTGGGCTCTGAATGTGATTTCTTCACTCTCACTGTCATGCCTCTCCTTGGTTTCACCCATGTTTCTTACTTGTCCATAGCTTTCTTTACCTCTGGTAGGTCCAACAATACTTTGACGTGCGAGAAAAATGCTGCCTGACTGGCTGTTGTTGCGTTAAAGCCTGCTGTGTGATAGGTTGTTAGAATAAAATCACCAAATCAAGTGAAACTGCCCTGAGCATAACGTCTGAATCGACGTAAATTTTATTGCGATCCCAGAAGGAGATAAGCCCAGCCCTAGTCTGAACAGCCCTGTATATTCAGTTGTAACTGACTGATAGAGTTTTCTGAGGAAAGAGGCAGAGATGTGGAATACTGCATTTTTGGTGATTTGTATTTTGTTATAGTTTATTTGTCCCCATCAACTTTCTTTTTTCTTTCTTTCTTTCTTTCTTTCTTTCTTTCTTTCTTTCTTTCTTTCTTTCTTTCTTTCCATTCTCCTGTAAGGTTGTGAGGAGATACTGAAGATGGCTGTGGGTCCTCGCAGTGTTACCTCCAACCAGCCATCTGTTACTGACAATGGTTACATTTACCAGGTACAGTCTTTTCACTGCCTCTACCCACTCAAGCAATGAATGTTTAAGTCTAGGACTTTAAGATGGATGTATTCTCAAGAAGAAAGGTTAATTAGCATACAAGACAAGTCATTAGGACAGACACAAGCCCCAGCATAGTTAGTGAGTAAATCGGAGGATCAGTTTGATACTTACTGTGTCATTTTGACTTCCTATCTCAAAATCTTGCCTTACCTTTCGTCTTTACTTTTTGTCATTCCTAACTTCACATCTATTTTGCAGTTTTCCTGGCAGAAATAGGCGTCAGTACAGCTCTGATTTATGCAGTGTTTGGATTTCAGCATGCACAGTGGTATAAATGATAAAAATATCTATGAATGTGCAATATATCATGTGTCAGTGTGTTGCAGTGCATGACTGCTCATGTCTGCTAGAGATCAGTCCAGCTGTACAGTTCCTTAGCAACAAGAGAGAGCAAGAGAGAATAGCTGCACTCTATTTGGCCATGCTTGCATGCTGCTTGTTACGCAGCAGCAAGGGTGGGGAAACCCTCGTAAATGGAGTGCAGTCAGCACATGGGATGATATGATGATGAATGAATGAATGAATGATAATTTGAGAAATGTGGAGTTACTGGTCCTTGTTGAGGACAGCATGAACAAGAGATCAATCTGAACAATCCCAGTGTAGCAGCTCTGTAAGTCAGTCAAACATCCTTTCCACACTATATCTCTGCTTTTGACTTGGAATAGGTTACATTAGACTAAAAAAAAATTATTACTGAATACTGTTCAAAGAGCCATTGCAGGCTATCAGTTGCAAGTATTGGCATGGTGAGTACATTAAATCTTATGTTTGTATCATACCATGTCCAACATGTAAGTTATGTTTACCAGTCTCTGTGGTTTCTCATTCTCTTGGACTATACGTGTTATTTTGTTGACACAAGCCCCATGTGCCATATATGTTTGGTACACCCATCCAAACTGCAGTGTACCTCATGAGATGGAGGTGTGGCTTTGTCCTGACACACACACACACACAGAGTGGTGTGACCATTGGCTTTGGACTGGACAGGGGACATGTGACATGAACACTTGATAGGTAAGGTGTGTGTGTGGTTCAGAAGGAGAGAATTTCTAGAGAAAATTGTTTTTTACCTTGTTAATGAAAAGACCATTTAGTAAATGCACACACAGAAGCAGGGTGACACAAGATTTAAAATCAAGATCAAATGATGATAATTTTATGTGCTGTTGGTTTAGATTATTGTTTTTGAATGAAGGTTTAATTAGATCAGAGTTGCATTTAACAGGGCTTACAGTGTGCATGACTGTGTGTTTTATCACTGTACTTAGTTGGTTTTGATGATTGGGGTTGCTTGAAAAATCAAACATCTCTGACAAGCTTCTGTCTGAGATGGTGACTAAACTGGAGAAAACAACAAACACTACAATTAACTGTGTGTGTGTATGTGTGTGCACGCGTGAGCATGTGCGTGTATAAGAGTGAGACAAGGTGTGTCACTTGCCATGGCACCCCAGTTAAAGCCAGACAGGGATATGCATTATTAAAAACACACTGATCTGGGGCATGCTACATCCAACGTTTCTAATGCTGCAGTGATTGTTATAAGAAATATCTGACCATGGAATGAGCTTACCTTTGAATTTTAAAGAACTGTAAGCTACAAGGACAAGAAAAGTGAGTGAACCCTTCTGAATTACCTGTGTTTATGTCTTAAAGTATTGTCAGATCTTCATCTAAGTTACAAATGATAACTCAAGTCATCGTCTCTGCTCTTGTCCATACTGAAAACATAATTCAAGCATTCACAGTGTAGGTTGGAAAAAATATGTGAACCCCTAAGCTGGGTTATAGCTTTATAAAAAATACTCAAACATTTTGACTGGAAGAGCTTGTTTGGGGTTAATGTTGCCAAAGGAAATTTGAACTGTTATTAAATCTAAGGGTTCATTTAATTTTCCTACCAGCACTGTGAATGTGAAAGGTGTTCAAAAAAGACATGAAACATTAATTGTTTATGTGCTGTTTAGATAAGATAATCCTTTATTAGTCCCACAATGGGGAAATTTAATTTATTAATGAAAGTACACGTTTATCTGTATTTGTGACTTAGATTAAGATTATATCACATTTAGGACCAATTAATGCAGAAAACCAGGTACAAAGGATTCATTTATTTTCTTGCCACTGTAGAGGGCTTCATTAGCTATGTTGTTGTCTTTGTTTGCAACCCCATCCCATGAATGGACAAAAACACAGACATAGTGTATTGTGAATGCTGGTTCTGACAGATACTTAAGTTAATTTGAAACTCAGAATGCTTTGTCTTGGTAATAAATTACACACATAATACTGATCAAGGTAGTATGTGCATTTGTTGACATACTGATGCTTAATTTTCTGTTTGTGTAGAACGGTGAGGCCAGGCTGGGAGCCCTCCGATTATCATGTGTACTCGGTCCTATCCAGAGTGCAGAGGCAGTGAGGGTTGTGGGGCTGACGGGAGGTGACATGACAGCAGCACTGAAAACAGCTCTGACTTTTTGGACCCAACAAGGAAAGACAGGTCAGAACATGTGAGAAAGAGCCCCTACATATGGAGTTGGGTGTTAATTTACGTGACAGTTAAAGCACTTTTGTACACTCATGGTTCATTGTCCTTTGTAGAACCCTTTGAAGAATTAACTAAACATCATTGTTATTGTATCAAATGCAACCCTAGCCACCTGATTTGGTTTCCAGCATCTGCTTCCGCCATCTCCGGGAGGAGCAGTTTGAGGACTTATGGTATGAAGATGTGGATTTCATTCTCAGGCAGTCCCCGTTCTGAAGATGACAACCGAACAAATGGCTTCTCAGACCTGGGTTCCTCGCCTCCCCAGGTTGGTGTGGTCAGGCTGATACAAATTTAGTGAGACATTTTAACTTGTCATAGAGGAAAAGGTACAGTGTATTAACATTAATGGTGAGAGCTGTGTCCCTGTTTGATTCTATGCTAATTAAAAGCAGGTTTTGAGTATGAGTACTTTTCACCAACACAGAGTTTGGTTAGTGATTTAACGATTTTTACCCACAGTGCAAACGGACAGAGGAAACAGAAAAGCTGTAAAGAGCTGCTTATACAGTGGTATGAAAAAGTTTGGCACCCCTGATAATTTTCAAGATTTTCCTTTATAACTGGTTGTTGACTAGCAATTTCAGTTAAATATATCATTATAGCAGACAAACACAGGATATAGAGAAGTGAAATGAAGTTTATAGATTTCATAGAAAGTGCAATAATTTTTAAAACAAAAGTAGGCAGGGTGCATAAATTCTAACTCTAACAGAAAAATTACATCAATATTCAGTATGTCCTCCTTTTGCAGAAATAATAGCCTCTAAACGCTTCCCATACTTCCAATGAGGGTCTGATTCTGGTTGATGGTATTTTGACCATTCTTCTTTACAAACATCTCCAGTTCAGTCAGGTTTGATGGACAAGGTCTGCTTAAATCACACCAGCAGATTTCTAATGTAATATTCAGTCTAGGGACTGAGATGGCCATTCCAGAACGCTGTACTTGTTCCTCCGTAATGAATGCCTTTAGTAGAATTTGAGCAGTGTTTAGGGTCGTTGTCTTGTTGGAAGTATCCAGCCCGGTGCACCCCAACTTGTCACTGATTCTTGAACATTGTTCGGCAAGAATCTGCTGATACTGACTGGAACTACGCGACCTTCAACTTTAACAAGATTGCTAGTACCTGCCTGGACACAGCCCACAGCATGATGGAACCACCACCAAATTTTACTGTGGGTGGAAGTAGTGTTTGTCTTGGAATGTTGTGTTCTTCATCCGCCATGCATACCGCCCTTGTTATGTCCAAATAACTAATTTTAGTTTCATCAGTCCACAGCACCTTATTCCAAAATGAAGTTGGTTTGTCCAAATGCTTTAGCATACCCTCAGGCGACTTGTTTGTGGCATGTAAGAGAAAAGGCTTCTTCCAGACATTTCCTCCCAGGTATACAGCATCACCTTGTGCAAAGTGTGCGCTTGAATAGTTGAACGATGCACAGTGACACCATCTGTAGTAAGATCATGTTGTAGGTCTTGAGCTGGTCTGTGGGCTGAGTTTGACTGTTCTCACCATCCTTCGCCTGGTGTGCTTATCTGAGATTTTTCTTGGCCTGCCACTCCAGGCCTTTACCAGAACTGTGCCTTGTGGTCACCCATTTCCTCACTATATTATTCACTTCACCTGTCAATGGTTTTAATGTTATGGCTGATCAGTGTACAATATTTTAATACAGCTCAATTCCCAATAAAACTGTTCTCATTTACACAGCAGCTATGAAATTGTGAGTGAAATGAGGCCCATAAAGACTACATGTTAACCAGCTGTCACTTCCAAGCCATTTCCAAGCTGCTGCTCTACTCTGCTAAAATCTTTATTTTATAACTCTGATGCTGTCTGACAAATTTTTAGTGACTTGTGTAAATCATCCAGATCTGAAGAGTTTTTCTTCTTATTTCTGTCACACTCATGTTGAGCAAAACATTCTACTCATCTCTCAGTACCTGTTGCTGACACAGCAGCTAACACTCTGATGTTTGTGAACACAGCATTCTCTCCCTGCCCTGTACGGCTCATTTCATCTCTGGGACTACTCTTTTAACATTACTAATATTAACACTTTGCAGATGATTAAATTATAAGTTGAGCCCCGCAGCAAAGTGCTAACTTAACTTTAACGTCTGATGGTTCCATGATGGTTCTTTTTTTCAAGCTAAGATAACATTATCCAGGCTAAGACTGTCATAACCATGATGTAACTGAACAGTTTGCCTTTGGATTTGACTGAAAAGCTGAAACAATTTAAAGTTTTAGGGGAGCTATATTTTTGAGCTATTTCTTGATTAACAGCAGTTTATCCTTCCATCCAGTGTTTCTGAGCAGCATCTCCAGCTATAGCACAGTAGATAGTGAACTATTTCCTTAAACAATCTGGGACAGAAAATTTGTGAAATAGTCAAATGTCGTGTGAAGTATTTGTGTATATCTAGTAAATGCATACAGCACCTTTTAGAGGACTTACTCTCAAGTTCACTGTTTTTAGCTGTGATCAACTAATTGTGTTTCTAACCCTTTAATTTGGCTGTCTCAACACAAATGAATGTCTACATGATTAATATATGCTGTGTACCACAACGTATCAATTTTCAGTAGTATTCAAAATGTTAAAGTCAGTAACTGTGTCATTTAGCCAGGAAGGGACAGTTCAGTGTGGCCTTTAAGCAGAATAGGTTTTCTAAACTCAACTCATAATAAATGTGCCAATAATCAATATTATGTGCCAAATGTGTTGGATGGCTCACTTATATTTCTCATACAAATGCAACAAATGTGCATGTTTGACTATGAAATTATCAACAACTGGAGCTGGAGAGAAGGAAACAATGAGTCTCTGTTCAGTTTGTATCACATATGCCCATAAACACATTCACAATTCAGATCCTGACGGTTTCACACTGTTGTGCCAGTTGATAGTTGGTGGCAGTAATGTGCCAACAAACACGGAACAAAGGCAGTGAAGAAGAGTTCGTCCAGCAAGCAAACATGGATGTTAACACGAAATACATTTCAAATGTTTTTGCAGATGTTTTATGGCCAAGGAAATGCATTCAACATGTTTATTAGACCTCAGATATACACACTGTGTGTTTTAGTGAGAAACACTGAATGTAAATATAACTTTTTGTGTTGAAAATCTCCACAGGGCGTTCTTAAATCAAGCAGTTCATTCACTGTTTCTCATCTTATTAAAAACACTAAAATGTGAGAAATCAGATTATATGATGGTAATTAGAATAATTTCCAAATAGTTTTTAGAAAAATAGAAATATGTATTACAGAAAGGAATCACCTGCTTACTCTAAGTAATCTACTGACTTAAAAGAGAAACTCTGTTTATTCCTCTGCATCATTAGCCTCTCAAAGATACTGCTATATTGCCGTTAAAAAGACGCATTATGAAGTGTTATGCTGACTTTGCTTGTTTACACTGAACCAAACAATTCTGGCACCCTGCGTGTAATTTTGATGGTGGCATGATGTGTAACATAACAGCATCGATGTCTGCTCTCCTTTTTACACAGACATTGATCCAGCTCTGTGACCACCTCCACTGCCAGCTTAGTGCCAGAAAACCGTGCCCCCCATTCTGTGTTCCTACCTTTTATACAAAATGGCGAAGCGAAATGAAGGTGCACCGTTCCTTTCTTGAACAGGCTGTATAAAAAGAAGTGGCCTCTGTAAACTGGCCTAAACCTGAGTGAATTTTATTCCACCATTGTAGTAAATAAGTCTCACTTCAACTGAATTAACTAACCCTAACCTATATATTTAACTTCAACATTTTTTCACCCTTGTTGTGACCTACATCAGCTAGCCAAACACAACAAAAAATATGTCACAGTGAGGAGAGCAGTGTTGAGCTGTTATATTGAGCACTGTATTATGTAACAGTGAAACTAGTTCTGCTCTACTGCACCAACTGTTCACCGAGTGATTTTTTTCATATTTTATTTGCTTGCTCTTTTACAGATTTTGTGCATTTGCATACAAAGTATGAACAATTATTATTTAAGGACTCAAGCTATGATTTTGCCCATTGTTGCCACTGTAAGTGAGCTTTTTTATATTTACATTTTTATTTTGACACAGTATTTGTAATGTCATACATTGTAAATGTTGTACAGAATCCAGTTATTATTTATGTGCAAGTCATTCTGCTTACTACAAAATCTCTTTGAGAGATTTGACACAAAATAACAAACTATGTGTTGTAGATTATTATAATCACATAGCACACTGAAAGTGTCATATTCAAAGTATTTACCAGGAATAATATTAAACATGGTGAAACAATAATAGTCTGTCACAACTTACGTGTTCTTAGATTTCTTTTACTTATGTACTGCACATGGAGCTATGGGTGACAATGTTCTACAAACTAGATGTGTAAATAAAATTCATTTGCTTTGGCATGATAAAGTTGGTCCTGGTTATTTGTTCTGTTTACAGTTTACAGATTCATGGCTCTATTACCTGTAACAGAGTTAGCAGGAAAAAAACCTTAATAAATGAAACAGTGACCCAGAAATCTTTTTTCTCATTTCCTGTGTTCCTTTAGTAGTGAAGCATTTGATGATTGCCTGGTGCTTTAATCACAACAACTTGCAGTGGTTTTCCAGTTTATTGTGTACATGTATCTTTTACGTTGCTACTACTTGTGTCTGAAATTCGTGGCTGGAGTAACTTGTTGTAAGCCCTACTGACCTTTCTTCAACCCTTTGTGCTTTGTGTATGCATACTGTTATCTCTGAGTTTCCTCAGAGGTGGTGGTGCATACAAACACCCCAAACCACTGAGTTATCTTCTGCTGGAATTAAACTGCTCAGTCTTAAGTTTTATGTTTGTCAGATAGTTTGGGCAGGTTGATTTAACACAACAGGAATATGCATAATATATTATGATTACATACATACAGTATTTAACAACAACAATAAATGTATTTATTTTATTTATACATCTATTTATTTTTTTAAAAAAACCTATACTATAATCCCCCCACCCCCCACTACACGTTACATTAACGTACATCTATGCGTTACATTAACGCACATCTCTCCGGACAATCACTGCCACCTTCAAACATTTGCACTCTACTACTTTACTTTTAATTATGTATATTTACTATAACTGTCCTTTAGCACCGATATACCAAGACAAATTCCTTGTATGTGCAAACTTACTTGGCAATAAAGTCTGATTCTGATCATACACAACTTTACATTATTTAATCAATCATGCTTTACAGCAATGATAGAGAATGTGTTAAGTAAAATTTGCAATACTACAATGAATAAATACCTAATTACTTTATTCAGGTTGTAATCTGTTATACAAGCTACGCTTATCTTTGTTTCACACTTCAAACTCAGTTTTCAAGGGGAGAAAGATGGAAACATCCATAAATTCAGTCTCGTTCTCACACTCCAGCCCAGTAGGCGGCAGTAATGACCTCCATGCTTCGATATGTCCGCCACCAAAATGCTCATTTCACAGAAGAAATATTTTTCTTTTCGGAAGAAGATCCCGACAAAGCGGCCCTATTTCTTTTCAGCTAGAAAAAGTCGAGGAATCCAATAACCGACGATGTACGCCAGAACAAACACCGGCAGCACACATGGAGACTTTCAAGATAGAAACGGAGTAAATTATGTGACATCGACAGAGTCCTTCGGTCACTGCTCTCAATTGTTCTGGAAAAAGGATCCCAACGACTCCGGAGTAAGAAAGCCAGCTGCCACCACCGTTAGCTAGCGAGCCCAGCTGACAAAATAGCTGTATCAAACGACTGATGGAGCAACGTTGTACTAACCGAGGGTTTAGCGAATTATCTCTTGTAGAAATAGTTTTTAACTGAGTATAGCAACACCGGGTGTTCTAAAGCTGCAAGTTATGTCATAGAACCGCTTCGCTCGCTTCCTGCAAACATAGCCATCGTCATGCTGAGGGGCTCATGGCCTAGTTTGACTCCTAGCTACTGAGCTAAGTGGCTAGTAATAATGAGCTCCTGCACAGTCTATTTATTATACCACATAAATGGTTTGGAGGAATTGTCATTGTCTCGATATCATTGCTAAGTTCTGGAAATATGTCAAAGGCTGAGGAGCGTGTATATTAAAGGAGCCAAGCATACCGAGCTAATGCTAACATTAGACAACACTGGCTGCCTTAGCCAAACAGAGCACGGTTAGCCTGTACAAAACAAGGCAGCGCCGGAGAGCAGCGTTTGCTTTTGGTTACAGCCGTGTATAATACTATACATAGACCAAGATCAGCTCCAGTATCGTGAAACACAAGGGATTTATTTAGGCAGTGAAGGCAGGAGTTAATGCATGCGGCCTGCAATATTGTTAGCGAGCAGCGCAAAGTAAACACGACCAGGCTGTCCCACAGGAAACGGTAGCGGAAGACGCCCCGCGGAGGACTTTGAAAGACCTCTTTGTGATGCCAGACTGTGCGGTTCATTCATGGTCGCTCTGAGCCGGCAGATTATCTCCACAGCACACACACACACATTAATTTATATATTTTAACATTTATCTTCATTTTAATATGCGCGACCTCACAGGCTACTTTTATATTATCTACCTTAGAATCCTAAGTCATATCAGCAGTAAATCACACTGTGTATACTGGGATATTGGCTATTTACAGTGAGATGCTGAATTTCCCAAAACTTTCCATAGCCTAGTTTACTTCCAGAACTCTGTTATGATTTAGAGCAGTTGGCATCACCAGTAGAACTACCACTCTGGCTGAGAGAGTTCAATAGATTTCAGCTTTAAAAAACAAATGTGATAGCACAACTGTACTGCTAATGCAGAAATGCCACAAGATGTTGAGAGCAGCATGCCCTTACAGAAAATTAGCCCGCTACATTCATGTCTGTTGTAACATTCTGATTGCCCAATTCCAGCATTACACAAAGCTGTACGTCCAGTGTCAGCCTTGTACTAGTTACCAGTGTATCCATCGGTTTTTAGTGGGCATGGGAAACTTGCTTTGTTGTGTGTCATTTGCAGTCTCTCTGTATTTGTCAGTATTTTGTGGTAATATGCTCAGTGGGTTAAATTGTTCAGTGTGTTTCCCAGTTGGCAGCAGTTTCTCTTATTGCATTTACAACGTTGTGAAGATGCTTTCTTCATTTTCATGTGGTGTTGTCCTCTTGCATTTGTTTTCTTAGGTTTCAATGAGCACTCAACAAACTTAGCAAACCTGGACGAAGAACTGTATTTACAAAAGACATAGTAAAATGATATAATTAAGATAAGGTACTGTACCATTATATGAGAGAACTTATTCACTTGCAGATACATCAGAGCTGGACATGGAGAAACCTCTGTTTACACATTTGACTCAAGGTGACATGGGCTAGAGTTCTCACCTCTATTTTGTTGTGTAAAGCTTTGTGCTCATTTCTGGTTTGGTTATTTTCAAATGTAGTTTACAAATCAGGCCAGTCAGCTGGATCCATAAGTCATGTGCTTCAAGTATGTACTCAGTGCCCAGTAAAAGGAGCAAAGGAGGCAGTGTGTTGTATTATCTGGGAGAGCTACTGGTCACTACTTGAGTAAATGAACCAAAAATATAGCTGTGGGTCTCATATGTAGCAGCACCATATGAGTTTAAGAGGCTATGCTAACCCTGAGCTACAGTTTATGCTTTGGTTGGAATATCATCACTCACAGCACAATACCACAGAGCCTGATAGAATAGCGTGTTTTTCATGGAACACAGACTGATGACATGCTTGGTAGTTTCAGTCATGTATGCATTCAGTTGCATTGTACTCATATCACATTCAACAGATTTTCTTAATGAGAATATTTCTATATTATATCCATAATCGTTGTCACACAATGGTGTCTATTTTAGCAGCAACCTCCAAATAAGAAATGGTCATATTAGACTACATTATACTGATAAGTGTTTCAAACATATAGTTTTAATTCATCTTGTTGATATATGCATGCTGTAATACTCAGCTTTAATGTATTCTGTTTCTCTCTCACAGCCGAGTTCGACCATTAGCTGGTGCGATCAGCTCCCCTCGTCCTCAGCAGCCCTCTCCAGCTCCAGTCTCTCCTCAACATCACTCTCCAGTTCCAGTCTCTCTATGGAGTCCCGACCGCCAGCACCTGCTACAACAGCATCAGATGACATGGAATCAGATGAGAGACCGTATGTCTGCGACCTGTGTAGCTGCGCATACAAGCACGCCAGCTCCCTGCTCAACCACAAGCTCACCCACAAGACTGGAGACTTCAGGTAGGGAATTGAGTTGATGAACAAGTATTGTCTCCCCTCCAGGTTTCCACGGTCATTAAAGATGTCAGAATGTTATTGAACAAAACACAGAAGTCCTACTACCTCACTCATTCTAGGTCAATGGAGAGCATCAGTTAAATGCCTGAAATATTCTAACCCTTTTTCATGTCTAACCTCCACACTGTATTCATCTCCTAAACTCAGGTGCGACTTTTGCAGCAAGCCCTACACCAACTACATGTCCCTGCGCAACCATATGCGAATCCATGGTCAGAAGCGCTACATGTGTGACTTGTGTGGGAAGGCCTTCCGCCTGGCTCGGTACCTCCGTAATCACCAGAGGATCCACGATGACGGGCCCAATCGCTTTGATTGTCCCTCTTGCTGCAAGAGCTACAGGACCATGCTGGAGCTTGCCCAGCACCGCTGCAGTGCTGCTGCGTCTAACCAGGTGGGTCTCTGTGAAATGATGCTTCAGAAGGAGTGGATGATGCTTGGAATGATGTCTGCTGGGCTGTAGTAATGTCCCAATTCTTTGAGCAGGGCTCCAGACTAACTTTTTCCACTAGTAGCACTGGTGCTCCTAATTAAAAATTTTATGAGCACCAAATCAACATGCAATGCAACTCATTCATATTTTGTCCATCTTAACTGTATTACTGATAAATGCTTTAGTAACAAATAGACAATTTACAGAAATGACTGCATATTATTTTATTTAAAGGATATGTAGTACTGAATTCTGCATGATTTAAGTTGCACTTTAATGTGGAGGAAAATGAAGTAATCCTTCACATTTTGTGATTGATTGCACTGTGCACCACAAAAATACTCACAAAATAACACTGGTTAAACAAGGCTTAAAGTGAAGGGATTTACGGACCTAAGTCTCAGCCTTTGAGGTTTACAGAAATTTGCCAAATTTTAAGATTCATGGTAAACTAAGATATTCAGTTAGACTACATTCAGACAGCCTTTGTTTTAGTTTCTTCATAATGAATTGCTTTTACCTCAACAAGTGTTCTGTGGTTGTGTAGAAATACAGTGGGAGACTGTGGACAGAACAGTAGAAAAGATCACTTTTCTACAGTTTGTTTAACAGGTGGTTTGATAAAGTACATATTTATTGTAGTTAGAATTAAGAATGTAGTTGTCGTCAACTTGAGTTATCTTAACGTCTCCTGGTTCACTGTGTCCACTTCAACTTCTGCTCAGCTGATCATTCTGTGTGTGTGTGTGTGTGTGAGAGAGAGAGAGAGCGAGAGAGACCCAAGAACAGGGGGCATATTTGCAAGTTTCACTTGTGCTCCTAGTTATAAAACTAAGTTGCACTGCCTTCAAAAATGGTCGCAGTCTGGAGCCCTGTTGAGAGTTTGTTTAGCAAAATGTGCGAGCTTGCATATTTGATATCTGAATGAAATGTAATGTGATATTTACTTTAGGATCTGTTTTGTTTTCCCACATAAATGCTTCTTGAATGTGATTGCTATTCTGACCAGATTTATGAATCACACCTTCTGACATGAGATGAGCAAATCTTTGCTCATAGCATGCAGTGACCTGATCAGCTGTTCCTTGAGAACTTGCCTGACCTTTGCCCCTCTCTCCTTTTGCCCATCTTCTATTTATAAACAGCTGTAGTCTCAGTCTTCTGAATTAACAGTAGTATGTGCTTTATTAAGTTTGAATTTACATAACCCAGTGAAATTAATTAACAAATCTGAGTGTGTTAATGTCTGTATGTACAACGTATTTGGCACAAGATGACAAACTCCTAATTGCAATGAAAATCTTTAAAAACACCTCACAAATTTGTGGTGTCATTGTTTAAAAAGGCTTGGCAATTTCCTAAAACAGTTGGTCACTGTAATTTTAAGCAACCGTTACTCAGACAAGAGGAAAGAATAATAATATAGAATATCACTAGACTCATACATTTCATGCAATTTTAAAGGACAGGTTAAATAACTTGTGTCTTTTTTTTCCTTTATAAATGAATAGATTTGCTGCTTCAGTTATTGGTACAGTCTAGTAACTGGCTTGAAATCACACACAAATACATGAATTTCTTCAATAGGCATCGTGACACAAAAACTTTTCAGCTGTCTAGGTTTACATTGTGGTTAAACACCGATCTGCCATAACATTATGACCACCTTGAGATGACTTTTGTTGTGATTTGGTGCTGTATAAATAAAATTGATCATCTCGTTATAACACAATGTTCTGCTGAGGAACCTTTGGTCCTGGCATTCATTTGGACGCTACTTTGTCACGTACCACCCACCTAAATATTGTCACAGACCAAGCACACACCCCTCCAATGGCAACAACACTCCCCAATGTCAGAGGCCTCCCCCAGCAGGATAATGATCCCACCACACCACAAAAACTGCTCAGAAATGTGTCCAGGAACACAACAAAGAACCAAAGCTGTTGAACTGGGCTTCAAACTCCCAGATCCCAATCTGATTCAGTACCTGTGGGACCTGCCCAATATGGCATAGGTCCCCCTCATACTGGGGGACCTATTTAAAACAGCTCTGACCTGTTGGAGTTTGGACATGGGATCTCTGAAGATCTCCTGTGGTGTCTGGCACTGGGACATTGGCAGCAGATCCTTTGGGTCCTGTGGGTTGCAGGATGGGGCCTCCATGTATCTGACTTGTTCTGGATCATCCCACAGATGCTGCCCCCAATTTTGAAAGTCAAGTTCCCTCCTCCCTGCACTTCTTGTTACTGCTAACTCTGCTGTGGGCCTGAGCACAGTGTCCCCAGCAGTGTGTCACCAGGCGCCAGCCATGCCAGCAACGAGCTTCAGCAGGAAGGCGTAATAGCTGGTACGCTACCTGTCCTGGTTCCACCTCCCTTCATGAAGGCACCCTGACATGCTAGTAGGTGTCGCTAGTACAAAAGGACCGGAGCCCTTTAGGCCATTGCAGTTTTTATTGCAGTGCTATTTTTAGTCTGAGCACTCGTTTAAGTTGCTATCCACTTAGTCCTCATTGGTTGAAAATTATTGTAGTCTCAAAACATTTTAACCACGGACGTCATATGACAGCTTTCCTATAACCATTTAATCAATATGATTTGGTCGTCTAGATTTTCAAAAAGGCAAAAAATGATCAGATGTATTTTGAAAAATCCTCAGCACAATCTCACATGTTTTACTTGTACATTTTGTGGCACTGTTAGTCCACAATGCTTCAGGATCATTCTCCAGCACCACACTAGGGGGCTCTGCTTTCTCATTGTGCAGCACACCATGTATCTCCAGTAATGACATTTTGTTGCTTTAATAGAGGAGGTCGGTGGTGTTGTGTGTCAGCCTGTGGGAGGCAGAAGGCTTGTGCTGTGCAGTGACTTCTTGAGTAGTAGCTGCTGCATTTTAAACTTTAATGTTGCAATTAATATTCGACTGCTCTGGTCCTGCAGCAATCTACTCACCTGGTCTGGTTTTTCTGCTGGACATTAATGCTCAGGTGTGTAACATCATGTACCATCAGACAGTGCGTGAGGTCTGACCGACCAAAGACCAATCACAGAAATAAAAGGAGGGGACAGAAACTGGGCGTGTTGCCCTCTAAGATCAAGCAAGAGCATATGTTTGTAGAATTGTACCATGTCGGATGCTTGGGTCTAGACAAGTCTTTCAAGTGCGATTAAACATTTTCTTTGGCCGCACTGGCATGCCTAACATTTAACAGGTCTGTGTCTGTATGTGTATGTGTGTAGCATTATTTTTTTCCCTCCTTGTGTCTAAACAGACTTTGACTCCATAAAACTCTCATCTATGGTGAAATGAGTGTGGCAACATCTACAAATAGCACAATCTGAAGTAAGGCAGATGAACTCATGGCAAATTCACAATGATTCCCAAGCCATGTTCTGGACATAAAATAATTCATGACACATTCTTATGTCAACAGAGTTATTGTATTTTTTGAAACGTACTGCGAGCTACTGGAAGGACCTTAAAGTTAAACTTACCATTTGAATTCTATATTCAAAAAGTCAACTATTAATACCACTAATGTAACACTGTGATAGACTAGTTTTTGTATGGGCCTGTGTGTGTGACAGTGTGAATTTCTGTGGAGGAGTGACAGTACATTGTAAACCGAGTCTTTCCTCTGTCTGATGTGACCTATTCTGCTCTTTAATAACATGGTGTGTGCAGCGTTCCCCTTCAAGTGCCCCCTATTAGGGTGCTAATGATTAGAGTCGCTCCTGAACATGCACACAATAACTCATGTACACAGATACATAGAAGCCTGATTGTATCAAGAAAGACTGGAAAGCTAAGGTAAAAAGATAGGAGAGTAAGACCTCACAGGCAGGTGACATCAGCCACAAGTAAAATGTCTATACAGGCTGCTGGTTACACTGACTTCATATAACTGATTTGATCGATAAAATACTTTTCACAGTGATGCTTGATTAACAAGGAGCATTGTTCTCACCACCTACATAACTGCTGGTTTTAGATTTAGTATATTTCTGTAAAATTGGGGGAATTACATTGAAAAGATGAAAACAACACACAAAACTTCAGCAACAGAGGCAGAATATGTAAATACAATTCAGACTAAAACAGTTAGACATTTCGCTCGCCTCAGTATCACTATCCAATTTGAAAAGAAGTAATGGATTACATTTATGCCAATTGTCTGCTTTAATTTCAGTGCATTTACATCACCATAGAAAGAACTGTAGATCTAGCCCTTTTTAAGATGGAGTGCCCAAAGTTTTAGGTGTGTTCAGAAGTGGACAGATACAAGAAATCAAATGAAAGTATCACATTTAATGTTTCTGAAAATCCATTGCAGTCAGTGACTGATGGGGCCTTTGACCCATAGATGTGGGGCCCATTTGCCTTAATCTGGTCTTAGAAGTGCTCGGGTTGATTGAGATCAGATGACAGCCAAGGATATTCCACCCTGTTTAGATTAAGAGCCAGCAGAATGATGAAAAGTCATTCAACAGAGTTTGATGCATTTACTTGAATGTGAGCAATGCATCTCCTCATCTCTGCTGTCTTGATACAGCTAGTTAAGGAAATCATCAGCAAATGTGAGTGTGTCAGTTCCACTGGCAGCCATATATGCCCAAGCCAAAACAGAGCTGCCCGCCACCATGCATCAGCAGCTGACAGGTGGTGATTTGGACATAAGCTGTTCCTGTATCTCTCTTTTCTTTATAATGCTTTTATGAACTGCAACCTGGTCTTTCTATTTTTTAAGGCTTACTATGGGAACGCGTTTGTGAACTTCAGTTATGGGCCGCGAAGCCCTCTCAATTATTGTTGACGAGGAAATGTGTGCCCTTTCATCTGGAGAGGACATGAATGACATACAACCACAAGACTAGTTTTCCATGTTGTTTTTCAGAATCTATCCAGCTGCCACTGATTTTGTAAACCAGCTACCTTTGACAGGTCTCTGATAGATTTTAGATTTACTCATTATTATCATCTTCACTTTATCACCATAGTAACAAACAACTCCACCTCACATCTAAATGGCAGCTCTCTCAACTCTAAATCTGAAAATGTATGAACCGTTGTTGAAACAACATACAGCTGCCAAAAAAGATTTCACAGCCAAGTACCAATTACTATTTAACACCTGCAATTCAAAGTACCATGTATTTAAGGAGCTATATCTCACATACATTTCTTTTCACAACTGACAAAGCATTTCAAAATAAAGCTGAGGCTTGGTATTTCAGATTTAGTGCAGTGCATAAAATCATGCAGATACAGCTCAGGAGCTTGTTCACATCAATCATCAGAACGGGAGTATAATTCGGGATGCTTCTCTGCTCACCACAGTTGTATAGTGGTTATCTGAGTTACTGGTTTGTCACCCTAACTAGTCGGGCATTTCTTCTCTGACCTGTCTCATCATAGGGTCTTTTTTCATTGCAGATCTGCTACTACTTGGATGTTTTTGTTTTTGCACCATTCTAAGTAACCTCTAGACATTGTTGTGTGTGAAAATCCCAGGAGAACACAGTCAGAGTCATTGAGATCACATTTTTCCCATTTTGATGTTTGATGTGAATAGTAATCAAACAAGCCCCTGACCCACATCTGCATGATTTTATGAATTACAGTGCTGCCAATACCCATTAGCTTTTAATACAATTAATAGCAGGTATATTGAACAGTTACTCAAAATATTATTGAAACTGCAATAGCTGCGCATATACAGATCACAGGAGTCATAATTTTTGATCATCACAGAAATGTGTCACAACTTATCATTATAATGAAGCGCCAGGTTAGAGACACCGACCTAGAATATTTTCCAGATATAAGGGAACTTGGTCGCTTGGGAAACAGAGACCAGTAAAAAATCACATTATTATAATTTTAATATTTTTTTCAGTGAAAAGAAATTCACCATTTCTCTAATTTAAATTGTGATGCATCACAATTGCAATATGTTTTTGCTCATCATTCAGCCCTATGCTCGTGAGTATAAGTGTATAGAATATATGTTTATCATTCTTCTGTGAAAACAGCTTATCCTTAAGGAATGAGTTCTACACAGATTCTGAGGACACAGGTGTGTTGTTTGTCCACAAGTGCATTTATACAATGAACTTAAAAACAATGAAGAAACAACATCAATAACAAAAAAATTTCCACAGACTCTCTACTGTTGGGGAAACACTAGTAAGTGTTATATACATGTATGGTGTTATATTTTGTATTATTTGCTTTGATGATGATTTTTCTGACCTCTGTCCTCCAGCTACAGTTTCTACAAGCAGCCTGCTTGCTAGACCAGGGCAGTGCTTAGGAAAAGGGTCAGCCTAGAAATCAGAGAATGATACAATTCAGTTGATTGTCCTCACAAGTATAGTAATCCAATGTGTGTGTGTGTGTGTGTGTGTGTGTGTGTTTGTTTGTGTGTGTTTGTGTCTGCGCAGGGTTGGTTCATAAGAACCAAGTTCAACTGCCCGTCCTGCTTTTAAGAGCTACTGAACTGCGCTGACCGCCCAGCACTCCGCAGCGCCGTACAAAACCAGGTTGGTGGAGCATGAGCGAGCGGCAAAATTCGTGGGTTGTTTGTGAGGCAGAGTCAGCAGATTGAAGTTTAGCGTGAGGCAGTCAACTTGTGCAAGAGTTGTAGATGGATGGTCATGATGATTAAAATCCTATTAATTATTAACTGCTGATTGTGTCTGCCTCCACATGTAACCGTGTCAAACATCCTTTACAGTGTGGCTTTTAACAAAAACTATTATTACGCAGCATACTTTTCTTGCCTCCGCTATCTGTTTCACTGTTACTACAGTGTATAGTTGTCTGATTTTAACATCAAAGCAAATTGATTATAATAATTGATGGCTGTCAGAACATGTGTCTGACCATCACATCTAAAATTCCATGCACAGAAATCTTTGTTGAAGTAATTCAAGCTTATCAGAATGAGGAAAATTCTGATTTCCCCAATAACTTTGGTTCTTTTCTGACCACCAGCATTATGGCTAGAATATCAACTGGGCAAATATGCTTAGGCCTCAGACATGCAACATTTCTGTATCTTGTAGTTAAAATCTAATCTAGTATTATTTTAGTATATCGCTCTTGCATCTGTCAATGGAGCAACCACAAACTAATTCACTACTCAATAACAGATTGTGAAGGAGCCCCAGCTCATTTTTGCTCAGGGCCCCTTTAGGTTAATCCACCTTCACCAGTAGGGCACAGCTTTAAAAGGTGTCCACAGATCATGAAAGGGTTTTGAACTCATCTGTTTCTATTAAACCACTTATTTTGGAAGTGAAAACAGCGTAATTAATGGACAGATCATATCGGCGCCAATTGGGAAACAGCTGTAGTGATTGTTTTTCCGCCTGGGCTTGAACAGATCTCCTCCCTGGTGTCCAATGTATATGATGGTGACAAAATCAGTCATCTCAAGATTGTTTAATGATACCAGCAGTTCAAGCACTTCATAAAGCATCAGAAAGCTCTAAGACCGTCTATAACAAGCAAAAAACTACCTCCTTAAATTACGCCCGGGCCTGTGCACCACCTTGTCCAGCTTATGCATTGCTCCCAGCACTCATGTCAACACTCCTTGAATGCTGTAGTCCCATGATAACCCTGGTGATGATCCTTAACATGAATGTTGGGTGATCCTGGGCCTGATGATCCTCGGTGAGACTTGTTGCTTCTGCCTTCATGGTGAAATTCTCAAATGCCCACTTGCAACAAGGGTTACAACAGGCCTGATGTTGACCCAACAACAAGACTAATGACAGTTATTGCTTGCACCTGCCGCCAGCGTCACCGTGCTGTGCCCATTCTTCAACAGGAATAAAATTTCGTTTTTGATCAATCATGTTGTCATGACACCAGTTTAAAGTTCTTCAGATTTCAACTCATGTACAGCTCAGCGTGTTTAAATGCAGTTAATAATTAGAATGGTTCATCCATGCTCTGTTGTTTGAAAGATTTTTAAATTCACTGTTTTAAACCACTTATTCCATTTACATATCATCTGCACACCAGAGGACCTGTTGCTAGAGAAAACAGAATTTTCTACATGGCTACTTTGTAAAGTCTGATGAGGCACAACATAGCTTTGAGTCCTCAGCTCTAACCTTCCGTGGCAAATAGTTAGAAGAAATGAACATTGTCCTTTCAGGGTTAGGAGTGACAGTTGAGATAAAATGACTTTGCATATGTATGTGTATATACCCGAACGTACCCATCCCCCATATTAATTAAAGGTTTAAAGACAGGTAGCAAGAAACTTGAGGAATATGATTTATTGTGAGAATAGTTCATCATATCTATCTTGTCACCTCTTCCGCCTCTATCTTATCTGTCAAAATCTATGCATTGGCAGCACGTAGCATAAACTGTATAAAGACTGGAAATTATTGAAACATCCCTCCTCCTTCTGTCTTTCTGTTCACCCTCCTTCCATCCCAGCCTGGCAGCTCGCCTGCCCACCTCCGCCACACCACTGCCAGCAGCAGCAGCAGCACAACAGCGCAGCAGCAGCAGAAGCACCATGATGAACCGCAGCATGGGAGGACACGGGGTTAGCAGGAGCTTCTGCCTCCCACCGCGCTTCACCAATGTCTCAGGGAGGCAAAGGAGGGCTTGAAATAGTCTGTGCCTGAAATTCCCCACCAGTAGGAGAAACTGCCCATGGTAGGACAAAATAGGAGAAATTATTACTGCATATGATTTGCTCTTATGAGATGGTGTGTTGACTGTGCCCAGTAGGTCACTCCAGCTCAGTGTCCCCAGAGTACATGGATATATCATCCCACAAACACGCCTCCTCCAGCATCCCTCACCTCCTCCTACTTCCTCAGTTTCTGGTGCCTGAGGTAAAGGAGATGAGTGCGATACACTAGGCTGAGCGCCAACCTCTATGGTAGGAGAGGGTGAACTACTACACACCATCAATATCTGCTGACATGCCTTCCGCCCGCCTAATAACATCAGGGAGAGAAGGACTGGAATGTTTTAGTGCTCAATGTGTCCTCATAGGGTTCTCTAAGCTACAGCCTACTTTTTCCTCTGCTCTAGAAGTATGGAAACTGTTTTAGTAATAAGATAAAGTGACAGCTGGTCGTCGTCAGAATGTTGCTATCTGTAGAGAGGCCTGAGGACAGTTCATTTCTCTTATATATTTTAGGTTTTAGTTCGTTGCTTATTGTCGGCTCACTGATGGGTATGTTTCAGTATTACATAATATGACATAAGGGTTTGATTCCTGCTAGGGAAAAATAACTTAATATTAGTCCCACCAGTCACCTAAGGTAGAAGGTCTAGTGTTAGCTGACTTTTCAAAGAAAGGTTTACATCAAACCTTTCAACTGCTCTCTTCAATTTACCTACCACGCCAGCCATAATGTCTATTCATGTCTATGGTGAATTTATAACATGGAACTTAATTGAAGGAGCAGTTGGATAGAGGGAGAGAATCTTTTTTGTAGGGATGCCGCAGTCTATGTTTTGGTCATGATCTGAGTTGTTTTCTAATGTTACCTGTTAAAATATTGGCTAAAGAGTTGTTAAGCTAGTTGTGACTTTTCTTTTTCATTGGTATCAGTGCGGACACCAAGTCCTTAGGATTAGCTCAGCATGTCTCTGAAGTCTGAAACATCAGGTAATGTTAGCTCAGCAGACTGAGAGCTATCACAAATACAAGTTAGACAATAACCAATATCTTAAACTTTCAGATGTGACATACAGATAGTTCATCATTATTACTGTTAGAGGAAGGCTACATAGCAGTCATCACATCACAAGGTTAGTGTAAGGTTGAAATTTTACTCCAACAAGTGCCCAGAAAAGAAAACCAACAGACTAAACTGTTCGACTCTGGCGGTAACAACCTCTCTAACACTACTAACTGGGGGCTGTGCTGTTAACTCAGCCCTGGCTTTCACACTAATCATCACCTTGTTGCACATCTCAATGTTGTACACACACGTGATTTGTATTTCATCATAACATTTTACTGTTTGTCATTCACAATGCCTCCTGTGGTTCAGTCAAGATGCAGGAAGTTTGATTTTATAATTGAGCTCCTCAGATCTTCAAGTTCCAGTCTGGATGTGTAGAAAGTGTAAAGGTCTAAGGTGATGTTCAGTAGTCAGTAGCAGGGATGTCCTTATCATATTAGAGTCATTTTATCTGAAGAATCTAACCAAGTCTCAACCTATAAAAATACATTCAAGTTAGTGTTCAAGTTATAAAATCCAATCAGGTTAACAACTACATAGTTCTGTGTGAAGACATTATGACTACATTAATGTTCATACTGTTTTTTAGGTAGAGCTGGACTACAATTGGATATTATTGCATGACTTACTGATAGAACAGTATTGTAAAATTATAGAAAGTAATTCTGCTCCACAGTTTATATTTAAATGAATGAAAGGGTAAATCCTAATGAGTTTTGTTGTTGTTGTTGCAGCAGTGCTTTCATTTTGTAGAACTCATCTTTTCCTTTGCCATTTGAATTTCACAAGGAATGTCACCCAGCATCAATTGGTATCATTTAATCTGAAAAGTCATGCCGCTGACACTGACTATTTCCTTCTTTCTTTCCCTCGCTCCTTCCCTCACCTCATCCTACAGCCGAAGCACCAGGACACTTTCTCTCTGGCCCCTCAGCGACCCCTCACCACCATCAACCCCATTGGCCACTCCCTTCATCCGAACGGAGCACCCACGCTCAAGCCCTCTCCTGTGCCACGCACCATCCAGGCCATGCCCTGGGAGCAGCGCTCCCTCTACAATCAATGAGACCCCCAGGAATCAATTACCTCCCTTCACATTGCATCCACCACCTTCCCTACACGCCCTCCTCCCCACCCCATTCGGATCCAGCATCAAGGATGGAGGACTTCAGAGACCCCTCCACCACCTCACCCCTCCTTTGGAACGTTGTTTGGGATCAGGGAAGGGCACTGTTGAGAACTAGTCGAGATTGATTACTGAGTAGCTAGGTTAAAAATGTGTTGCCTTGACCCTCATGTATGATCTATGCCATGTACTGAATATAAGTTAAAATGTCCCCTAATCTGTCCCCTCACTAAGAATTTATCTCCCCGTCCTTCTCTCCCATTCTAGTTATGAAAATATCTATCTCCATTATGAATAGTGTCTCTCCTCACCCCCACTCCCTTTATCCATATGTTAAATGAAACAAAAGGCTATTTGTGTTCCAAACCCAGAATCCTGAAGTTGTCAAAGTAAATGTGACAAAATTCTCCCTTCAGTTTGATATGTTTTTGAACATAAAACCCAACCTCTTTGTTAGATGAGGCTTCTGGAAAGTAAAGGGAAAGGGGAAACATGAACTTTTTTCTTTTTTTTACGTACCCCTTCAACATGCTCCAGAATGAACATTGTGTATATTGTACGTTAGGAGGTGTCATGACTATTTCAGAAAGTCATTTCCGTTCAATTTGACATTACAGCACCCACACCTCTCATCTCTGAGCACCGACAGCAAGGACCACGACAGAAACAACCAGGCCAACTGTTGTTCAGAAAAACATTTCCGACATGTACATGCCAGTTTGGCTTCTCTGTGTTGTGAAGACTGAAGCCCAGCTGTTGAAAAGGACCTCTTCACTACCCAGCCACAGCCACAGCCACGGAATAAGGACATTTTGGTGCAGTTTTCCTTTTTTTTTAACACACAACTGAAAGTTCACTTTTCCCTTAACTTGCATCTGACTGGTGGCATGTTGTTACTGTAGTTTTGATAATCTGTTGGCTGGGAATCAAATGTAGAAGAAGAACAGTACAGGTCTCCATCCCTTTTGTTCCAAACGGACCGTTAACATGTTCGTTCCTTTCACTTTAAAGCACTTTAAGAAAAGTGCTGTATAATTATTACTATTATTGTCTCTACCACCCTCCCCCACCCTCTGTCTAGAGCTGTGTCAGCTGTAAAGATGTAACATTGCCTTACATCAACCCCTCACCACTACTCACTCACATGATCACCAGTGACTTAGCAGCAGAACTGGGCCTGGTTTGTGCCCATAACACAGCTGTATCTGAAAACTGCAGTGGCCAAAAAACAGTATGTTTGCAGGTCTGAGCCCCCAGCTCCAACACACCCTCCAGTGTTGCTCTTCTTGTAGAAAAAAACCATCATGTCTGCATCTCACTGCTCCCAGGATGGATTTAGTTAACACCTACCTGCAGGGTGTTTCAATAAGCAGCCAATCATAGTTGGCTGGATAAATCCAAATACATACTGAAAAGATGAAGTGTTTTGCAAACAGTCAATTTGATAAATAAGTTTGTCATGGATCCAGTAGGTAGTTACGTTAGGTTATCTTGCTAACATGGTGCTCATTGAAATACCCACAATTCTACTGACATTGTATTTTCTCTTTTAAAAGTTGTTTCTATTTTTATTCATGACATTTTCATTGTTGCTTTCTTTCTCCTTGTAAAGTGTCTTTGAGTATTTAGAAAAGTGCTATACAAATAAAATGTTTTATCATTATCACCATCAGTGCTGCTTCTCCTCCGTTGACAGTAGAATTAGCGCTGCAACGAGTGATTATTTTCATCACTCATTAATTTGCAGATCATTATATGAATTTATTGGTCAGACAAATCTGTCTGAAAATCATCAATCAATCATCAATTTCCAAAACGCAAGAATAATTTGTTGTATATCATACGATGAAAAAGACATCAACCCCTCACATTCTGAAAGATGTAATCAGGGAATTTGTTTTGTTTGCTTGAAAATGATGATAAAAAATTACTCACAAGTAATCAAAATAGTTGCTGATTATTTTTCTGTCAATTAACTGACTAATCGTTGCAGCTCTAATTAAAATACAGAAGTAACATTAACATTATGCAGGAAAGAAGAGTCAGTTGATTGGTGGTACCTGTCAGTTCTCGTGCTTTTTAATATTTCTAAATAAAAATCCTTTAGATGTTTTCAGAAAACTAAAAATCTTGACAGCTTTGAATATCTATTGTTCCATGACAATGGAGCAACTTCACCCCCTTTGTCCACTACAATTCTAAGCCCATCTTCAGTAGATTTTATGTTGGTTCCTCAATAGTAAAGAGTTTGAAAACAGACACCACAGGATGATGTCTCAGTTTACCTTAAAATAGACTTCTGTATGATGCTGCTCTCCTTGCGTCTAAGCCACAGAGTGGCAGTTAAGTACAGCCAAAGAATGAGTTCATTAACCTTTCAACCAAATAACACCTGAACTTTGAAAGAACAGGTGATCATCAGGAGGCACACGCTGTCTTCATTTTTGCAGGTGCTGGGTAGCAATCATGTGTCCAAAAAAGCAAGAGAACCTGCACAGTGCCATCTACTTCCCAGTTCTTTTCTTCAAAATAGGCATGATAATGTGTCCTCCACATAAGGTTTTTCCCTGGGTGATACAGTTTGGTTGAGCAATGATGCCACCTCAAGGTACTGAACCCAAACTGCCCCTGATTAGTGTGTGAATGTGTGTGTGTGTTAGAGTGCTGTGTATATGTAGGACAAGCACTGAAAGAATGTGTGTGTGAATGGGTGAATGTGATCTATAGTGTGAAGCGCGTTGAGTGGTCGATTCAACTAGAAAAGCTGTATATAAGTTCAGTCCATTAACTATTTACTGAAACATCAGTTTTCAGTGTATGCGCACATTAGACGTGTAAAGCTGCTCTCACACATGCACTACAACCCTGAACTTTTCTAGACGTTACCAGGAGGATATGAGCAAACGCCAATGTCCGAATCACTTGAACCAGGTGTTAAACAGACTTTACCCTGCCAGATACCGAGTATAAAGTCTGTGTATGTAACATACTGGACCATGATTGGCAACATGTTGATGGTCCTTCCAGATGTGACAGTTAGATTTAAGGTGAGCACAGAGAAACTTTCCCTCAGAAGATGAATGTTAACATGCACACACATCATTCTGTACTGTGAGGCTCAAACATCACAGACATTTTGAACGGCTCTACAAGAAGCGTCCCTCAGACTTTTTGCCTTATTCACAGCAGTCTCTGCCGGGGACTCCCTGTTTCTTTGCATATATGAATGAGCTGCGATCACTTCTTCCATATACATTTAAATACTTCTTATAGAAGAGGTAAACCTTCCAGGTACTTCCTGAGAAAAGCAACAATTAAAGATAACTTGGAAAAAAGTCTTTGTGTAGTAGAACTTTGTTTTGTGATGTTCTCTGTCATGCTCATCGTCTGGTAACTCTGAAGGTTATTTTTCTGACCTCCAGGGATACTTACTGCCCAAACTGGGAGATAGTTCCCTACATGAAGGTCAACTGTTATGTAGCTCCACAGACTAAAGCATGACGTGTCAGACAAGGCTGGATTACCAACTTAGTGAGACAGACAGCTGTCCTGGGTCCCAAAAGCCCCAGGTTATAGTGCCTCAGTTGGTTAGAGATAACTGAATTTATTTTTTCATCAACATTTGGTTTGAAGACCTCTATTGTTTGTGCTTATTCAGTGCATATTCCTAAACGAAGGTGTTCTTGATCAAATTACCATGCACAAAACATAGTTCGGCTAATAATATTCCAGCATGGGGTGCTAGCTGTGTGGTCTCTGGGTATATAATGCTGATGACATGAGCAGTCTGCTCGGTGCACTGGACTTAATGGTAGCTGGAAGATGACAGGTGAGGGGTAAAGGTAAAGGGCCTGGCAACACTTTAGCCCCTCTAAACAAGTTAAGCCATGTTGTCAGAGGGAGCAGTCCTCCTCACTCTGAGCAACACTGATGACAGTTCTCATACAAATACATACAAATAATACAGTACTCAGTGTAGGGCTGTATCTGTACAGTGCAGGGCACCAGGAGGGATTTTAAAACTCTTCTTTAAAACCCAGACAGATGCAAAATCTCAACGCAATTTATTTTCATTCTTATTCTAATGAAATGATTTTTTCGTTGTTTCCTGTGTGTCAACAGGTGTTTTCTGTTTAATGCAACTCCTATCACTATATTCCATCAAACCGAGTGCATCCGGTGGGAACGCGCATTATAATTGAACAAATGAATTGACCGACTCGCGCGCTTTTGTCGGACAAATTAATGGCTTTGAAGTTTCCCACCGCGCGAGACTCCGGTGCGGACTGCAGTGAATTAAAATCCACTTATCGGTGCTCGGAGTGTTTGTTCTGTACCGACGCTGGTTACTGAAAAAAAATCATTTGCCTTTTCGATGGCCAGGCTCAATTTTGGTTTTTGTGGGCCTCGGCGAATCCTGCTCCGGTGTCAGAGCGGCTCAAAGACGGCTGCACTCACAGCCCGACCACAGTGTTCTAAATGATTTCTGACGGCTAATAATCCACATACAGGGCAGCCTACGTTAATTAGTAACAGCTGTGTCACCGAATATGTCAACCGGAAATGTTATTTCTGTCAAACCAAGAAAACGCTTCGCTTCTTAATAGACCTCATGAATTAAATCAATGGATAATTATCGACGTGTTTCGATCGTGTTTTGTTTCTGTCTCATTCATTTTAATAACATAATAACGAGGAAAATGGAAGCGGGAGATAATGGTTTAAAAACTGAATTATTCTGTCATGAGAAGGTTTCATACGCTAACACATAAATATTAATTATTTTTCTAATAATTTACTTGAAACTCAAAGTTGACATTTTGTTACGGCAGGATAATAATGTCTCTCCGCCCGTCGTTTCAGACTGTTGCGGCTCAGCAGGCCGCCCGGTTGAAGGCCTCGCTTCCCCTCCCGCGTCGCAGCACAGGCCTGAGTGTAGTGCTCCGTGTCAGCCGCATGGTGGCGGTACTGAACCAGAGAGGAGGAGGGAAGGAGCGCCTCGTTTTATTTACTGTAGCCTACTTCACTAACTTTACCCTCAGCCAGGATACACAGCTTCAGTCATTTTAACCACTAACATAAACTGAAAGCAGTTTAGATAGAAGCCCCTGCAATTAAACAATAAACTAATGCAGGTTAACACAAGGTACTGATGGAAACTACGCATTAAACGTTCATAAGTATCAAATTAATTTGTCAAAAGTAATTGCAAGGATAGGTGGTGGACAGGCTGACTGTTCATCGTGGCGTTCAGGGCAACGTTTCTTCCTCTTCCATTCATACTCTCTCCTCCTCAGTGAAGCGCTCATTTCTCCTCTCTCCTTTCTTTTTTGAGATTGGATGCTAAATGCAGTCGATCATCCATCCTATGAAAACTTGACGTTTTGAAACAATTTCTGGAAGCTCGAGAGAGAAGGAAACATTTCGGCTTTGCAACCAAGGAGGCCTACATTTATTTATTGATGAAATTATTCTAAATCAGTTGTTGTCAGGATTAAAAACGAATCACGTTTGATGCCGAGCTCCCTTTTGCCTGTTCCTGCACATGTAAAGCATCGTCTCAGTAAAGAAATAATTCTCCATTTTTCTTGACATCGTGGAGTTTGTTTTTGTGTTTCTCCAAATCAGCGGGTCCTCTGAGAGGAAACCTCCTACCCCGCCCCGCTCTCCATTTTGTGAGCTTTGTGAAAGCAGCACAAGTCCCCTCATTGTCCGCCACATGAGGGATATTGGACGACAATTCTGATGGAGTTCGTGGTCGGTGAGTCCGATTCACAAATGGTTAAACTCCCTGAAATGATGATTTTTTTTTTTTTAATTCGTTCATCCAATCCCAACCCGCCGTAAGAAAAACCTGCTGTTTTTTAATTCAGGCTGCACGAGGGACTCGGAATCTTCGCTGGATTCCAAATGTGAAACGAACATTAGAAATGGATCCTGAAGCAGAAACAAACACAGTATCATGCGAGCAGGTGTCCTCACTTCTTGTAGAACATATTTTATATTTTACTGAACCGAACCAATCCATTTCATTTTGCTCCTCACTTCGTAAATCTATAATTTATTCGTTATAAAATGTCAGATGATTCTTTTTTCTCTTTCAGTTTGCTTGTTTTGTCATTTCACAAAGGCCACGCGTGTTTTTCATTTAAAAAAAGATTTACCTGTAGCTCTAGGTCTAACATACTGCTGGTTTGTCCTGTAGCACTGTGGAAAGCATTTCAATAAAATGTCCTCACTGGAAAAGTCATATTTACTCATGAATTAATTTGGCTTTTCAGTTCATTTTCATTTTGTCCATGTGGGATAATTGTGGTTACACAATGGTAACAAAACAGCTAAATTGTGTTTCTTTTCTTGATCACAGTTACTCTGCTCGCTGTTTCAGGACTTCACTGAAAAAGGCCTGACTGAACTCAAGATGAAAACTCCACTCTGGAAACTTTCTCACCGATCAAACCTCTGCTCTGCAGTCATCCACAAAAACATGAATGACATGTTGTTCACATTCTCCTTCACATACACTCCTTTATCCGTTAAGTGAGGCTGCTGCACTCTCAGTTAAGGAGAGCACATCCTGTTTCTGTGATGTCAGCACAGGAAGTTAAATCTACTTACAGTGAGGTATTCATTTTGTTTTAGAATTCAAAGTGTGATTGCAAGTCAACATTTTAACTCAAGGACTCAATTGGAATGATTTCACTGCCAAGCAGTTGATAAACATGTGCACTGAAATGTTTCCAGAATTCACCCCACAGTTCTCTATAGGACTTTCTACGTTTGAAAACACTTTTATTATGTGCTGTTTGATCAGATGGAAATATTGCTGCAGTTCAGCTGACATGTTTGGTATCTTTGGAAATGTAAGTATGGAGTTTAATCCAAACTGAACAACAACTAAATGCTGTATTTGTAATGATACAGCCAGTGTTCTGAATCTTCTGAATGGAGAGTAGTTGGAATAGTTGGTTTTGAGTCCACAGTAATGATTTCAAATCTCAGAGGAAAAAGTGGCTGTCAAGTTTGTATATGTGCAAAAGAGGCCTGTTAAGTCAAATTGTGAGGAAAAAATAAATGTTCAGGGTTTGTAATTTTCTCTGAGCCAATATCAATTCACGTTCATCACAGTTTAGAAGAGTGAGTCCAGTAAATCCAGTGGAAATGAAAATATGAAATGTGAAGGCCTCCTTTTCTTAATAAGAATATGAATTTCTGTGTGGATCAGGATGAGGGTTAGCCTTTATTGTCTCCCTTAGGAGAAATTTGTCTCAGTGTGTGTGTGTGTGTGTGTGTGTGAGAGAGAGAGAGAGGGAGAGAGAGAGAGAGAGAGAGTGTGTCATTTTTGGAAACACTAGTTTGACAGAATTTATCCCAACTGAATGTTCACTTAATAGCTTTTTATGGAGCTTTTAACCACATCAAGAGGAAGCTCTAGGTGGACCTTGAGCTAGGGTTGTTCTGTAGATTTTTTTTTGTCCGTTTTTTGGATTTAGTTTAACTTGGTCAAACTAAGTGTAGTTTCATGATTTTACTCTCTTGTCTGTACAACGCCCAAGTTGAGCTCACACTATCTACATTTTTTGTACATACGTACACGTATATGTACAGTTTCTGATTAGATCAGGCCGTACAACATTTGAAACTGTCCATATATATACAAAGTGTGTTTTCACATTCATCTGAAGGGGGTACATCTCATCTTTAATCTCTGGTGTATGTTTCTGAACAAAATCATTTTGTGACATCACAACAAGTCACTGGAAGCCAATCATGGTCCAGTATGCAACTGACAAAGTCTGATGAGGAAACCTGAACCTTACAGATCACTTATCAGAACTGACTTATAGGTCTAATAATTTACAGAAATAACGTAATGATAAGCACAAATATAAAATAAGCAATGTGAAAAAGGTTTGTAAACCTGACTCCAGGATTCTCAAGTAGTATCATGTGTATTTAGCCAACAGTTCAATAATGTAGATAACATAGGAAAAACTTTTAAATATTAAAAAAAATCCTTTTCATTTGTACCCAAAAGGTTAGATGGTGTGATAAAATGAACACAGCTATAGACCATGTAACTTAACCTTCAAGGTTTCATAGGTTTGTTATGTTTGCTGTCATCCTGCTTGAATGTTGTTTTGGTAGCATATGCTGAAACTGAATTCATCTAATGAATTTAACAGATGACTTTCCAATTTTATTCCCAGTATAAGAGAATGAGGAAGAGACTCAGAGGTGGGCATTATTATTTGGTATTTTTACCTTGAAAAGAATTGAATTTGAGCAATGAGTTAAAGCTTCTTTTTAATATAACTATTTCACACATTTCTCCTTTAATAGAACTATTAATGAATTGCACTGAGAAATTATTTCCTTAGAAATCATGGCATTGTTTCAGTTGTTATCCTTTACATTCTTTCTGATTTTAAATATTGAAAATAATAAATCTGGATATATTACTATGAATATATTTTTTGGTGGTTAAGATGGAAAAAAGTGATTGAATAGTTTTTGACTTAAGAAAATGTGAAACCTAAACACCAAATGTAAACATTTTACCAATCTGCTCCATTATAGTTGATTTCAGGGCTAACTTGGCAGTGTAGATTGATGCTGACCTACACATTTGGCAATAACAAAGATGAATTTGGCTTGACATTATCATCTGTGAATATCAGCTCCATTGCTCAGGTTTGACAAAACAAGCAAAAAACAAACAAACAACAACAACAGTAACAAAAAAAGAGATCAACTCAACTCAAGTTCCACTCATTATCTTTTGACCACATTGCATTGTGGTGTGTTTTAACAAACAGCTGAGATGTGTTTAAAAGTGGTGGGAAAAGCAAGTAAAAATTGAGGTAATTATTTCAGTTGAGTCAGACAAAACAATCTCACCTCAAAGTCTGTGTAGTAGCCATTCTGGAGCTTTGGATCATATGATGTGATCTTCGTCAACAAATGGAGACAGAAATGGAGAAAGAAATAATAAAGTGCTCTGAAATGACAGAAATTTGATCCACATTTTAATCACAACTCACCTGATGTGATCAAAAGCTCCAGAACAGCAGCTTAATGGAGCCTGAGGAAGGATTAGTATATATAGACGGCTAAAAATGCCCTTAATTTATAGATAATGAAGTAAAGTGTATTGTCAAACCTTTTTGAATGAAACAGATGAGTCAACACCCATGTGTTTATTAAAGAACAGATTCTGGTGGATGTAGCAGGTGACAAGTACACATGTGTGATAAAACTCACTTTTGCTGTCCTCACAGATTCCTGTTGGCTTATACCTTTCACTTCAAGAAAGAAATCTATCACAACTGTGTTGTGTTTTTTCAGCGAGCATGTGCACCAGACATTTGCACTTCCGTTATGTACACACACTTAAAAATAATTACTGTAGTAACTACTGCATGTACACTTTCTACATTTACATTTTCTGACTTCTTCTGACTCTTGGTTGACCAACAGGTCAAACAACTTCATTTTCTAGATGAAACATTAAGAAAACAAAAACAGGGAACCCAGAGGTCAAAGCAGCTGGAAAGCATGACTGAGGTCATATTAAAGAGGAATGCCAGGTGGGAGGAATAATCGGGAGAAAAAGTAAAATGGACTGGAATAACATTCAGGCACTACCAGTCTGTCTTTGCACACTGATGGCGGATCTCATTAGTCCAGCAGCAGACATCCTGTTCCTGCTCTTGTTGCAGCAAATAAGCATGGAAAGCATTTGAATGCACACTATCAACACAATTGAACTGCAGAGGCAGGCAGGCAGAGGATTCACATATGACTGACATGCACGTTGCTCTCGTAACATTTGACACAGCATTAAAAGAAAATCTCAGGGTAATAAACAGTTCAGAAAAGGTAAGAAATGGTTGGTTTGGGGAGAAAATAAATAAATGTGTTTTGAGCCTGGATGTACAAATGAAACTTGTTATCAGCTTCATTCACATTACACTTCATTATGATATAGAGTTCACACACAAATGTCTGAAATATATATTTCAGACATTTGTGTGCTGTGAACCTCAACATAAATGATGTCTAGGCAATGTTAAAATATTTTCTTGTTGAGTTGTGAACTGATGATGCCAGGATCTCATTATTTGGTTTTGAACAAGGCTTTTCTTTCTGACTAAGTGACTTTTTCAGCCTGAGCAGCCTCATCATTACAGTACAGGCCACCTAATGAGGACTTGCTCTAGGTCTGTTTGTTTCTGTAGAAAGGCATTGACATTACACAAGATGTTGTTGCAGGTTCTGGAAGAGGAACACTGTGCCCAGAAATGAGGGAAAAACTGGGATAAAACTCTAAAAAGGTCATTGTGTACTTTCTAGATGACAGAGCCTCTTCTTATCTCTCCTCCAGTCAGGCGTCTTAAAATTAAAGGATAAGGCACATGTTATTCTATGATTTTCTTATTGTCAAATAATCTCATATGAAGACCAAAAACAACAATGTGTCAGTCTATCTCTCAGTTCTTGATTTCACTAAAATGTCTGTCGCTCTAAGATCCAAATCCATTGATATCTAAGACTGAAGACAAATCTTAAAACAGCTCAAGAATTTATAGCTTCACATTTTTAAAAAGGTTCAGTAATTTTCTAAAAACAACCAGTCCCTTGTTGAGTAAAAGCCTAAAACAGTTTGTCAGTGTAGTTTTCTACAAACAAACAGCAGCAAACAGTGGTGGATTAATCCGATCTGTGTGTTCACGTTAATGAAGGAACATATCACCTGGTGCAACAATGTGACTCATTGATGTTTTTACCAGTTTCTGGACAACACTGAAGCTCTTTGGCACACGGCAATAAGCGGTATCCATATTTGACACATTTGTTGTTAGCAGGATACATTCATTCCTGGTTTGAGTCTTCTCATGGGATTTGATGACAAGAAAAATACAGAATATTACCAGACTTTTACTTTGAAGCTTACATGTAAAAGTAAATGGTCAGATTACTGCCATGCTCACCACTGAGCTCAGAGACAGATACAACTCTTCTTTAGGTTTTCATGATAAAATGTGATTGCTCTAATCTTTCAGTTGTAAGCTGCACATAACTGGAATGCTTTGAATGTCTTTTGAGCTTACACTACATTTCCCTGAGGGCTCAGCACTGTGAGAAATGAACATGTGATTTGATTATGCTGTTAAATATGCAGTCAAGAGAATACAGTAAGGATGGGGAATGACCATCAGCAATCATACAAATATCCATCGTGTTTCTGTGACAGGTAAACAGCAATATACTTGGAGTAGCAGTCACTTTCCCCTCTCTCATTGTTTTTTTCAGCTTGTCTCTTTTGCAAAGAGGTTGTTCACCGAGACAGACACTAGCCACTGTCTGTGCATGATCTCTCCTCTGCACTATAACATTAGAAGTGGTAGTATAATGTATTTTGTTGAGGCAATTCTGTTGCTTTGCAGCTTCACATGAAGTTAGAGCAAATACTTTACGTTTGAGACTGTCCTCCCCTAAAACAACCCCACAGGTTATTAGATTGTTTGCATTCGTGCAAGCAATTTACCCACAGTTAACCCAGGGTAACCCATAATCCATTGTTACTTTTTATTATTAAGCAACATCTGGACTTGAGGGTGACATCATCAGTCTTTTCAGCAAATGCCCCAAGACAACATCTTTACTTTGAAGTGACAAAGCCATCTAGTGACCATTTTAATTATGATGAGAGCAAAGGAGGAACTCAGGTGACATTATTATATAACAACAAAGTTTATGTAGAGAAGAGGTCGGGTGGATGGATGGGTTTATTTTTATATGAGTTTAGTCTTTTTCCCAAACCTAACAAAGTTATTTGTGTGTGTAAACCAAACTGTTACCATAGTATTGTCACATCATAGAAGGGTTAGTTATTTTATTTTTCAACAGTGATTTTTATCTGTGACATATCTCCTGCTGCTGTGGGCTGCTTTGCAGGTGATGCCCCTGTAGGCTGTATAAGAGGATAAACAACCTATATTGTTGTTTAGTTTGGCGGACTTGTGTGTACGTTTTTACTTCACTACATTTATCTGAAAAATGTAGTTACTAGATTCAGATTATTGATACCAAATATGAGTAAACAAAGAAAATGATGATGTCTTACTAGAGGTTAACTGAAATAAGACTTCACTGATCTTGGGGAACACTCAGAATCAACCCTGCAGTATATAAAGTAATTCAATTTACACCCACCTTTAAAACTATTAATACATCAATATTTATTTATTCAGAAATTGGCAATTCAGCATTGCCAATACTTTAACTTTTGGTACTGAATATATATTTAAATGTATGTGGAGATATATTTTGATGCAAATACTTTTGTAGTTTTACTTTAAAACGCAGAACACAGGACTCTCACCTGTAACAGAGTATATTCACACTGTGGTATTGTTACTGAAAAGCATAATTTTTTTCAACCAGTCTTACAAAGGCATTGTGTCTTCTTCACACAACATTTCAAAGAGACAACAGAATGATATCAAGAAATATGATACTGCATGAAATGCAGTGATCCAACATAACAAGTGAGGAAGAGGAAGGACAAAAGAAAAAAAAGACAAAGCAGGAAAAAGTTGAACATTACCCCTTTTGCATTTCCGGAGGCAGTTTGTCTCCTCCTTCTGCATTCCTGCCCAATTCACCCTGTTTCTCCACAGCCTTTGACCTCTGTCTATCCACCCCTCCCCCCAACACACACACACACAGGAAGGCTGTTGACAGGGTCTCGTGATGCCACTGATGGCAGTGTTTAGGAAGTGCATGAGAAGAAAAAGTAGAGGAGGACTTTATGAGCAGTGGTGGAATGTAACTAAGTACATCTATTCAAGTACTGTGCTCAAGTCTAACTTTGAGATACTTTTTTTTTTACTTGGGTATTTCTATTTTATGCTACTTTTACTACACTTACATTTATTCTACATTTATTTGGCAACTTAAGACTGTTAGTTAGACAAAACATGAGACATCGGATGACATCACCTTGGGCTCTAGGGAATAGTGATGGATATTTTTCAGATGGTTTAGAGAATAAATGATTGGTAGATTAAGCAATTATGACAATAACGTTTTATTGCAACCCTAAAAATCAGCTTCACCTCAACCTGGTACAATGTTCACACTAAGTTACACTCAGCCAGCATACATTAATGAAGCCAGAAATGGAAAACTTAACATTAGATGTGATTATTTTAACCATTGAGCCATGAAATTCTGCCTGGTGCACCTGTTACAGTTTGGATTTGCTGACTTTTATGTCAAACCACACCAGCTGAGAGAGACAGATTGTAAATGATTGGTATTTTGGAGACGCCAAGTTTTCACTGGATCCAGATGGAGGATCATATTAAACATACAAATAAGAGGAAACATAAGAAAAGATGGTAGCAGGATGAAAAAAACAGGAGTGCCATAAGCTTGACTTATGACCTAGAAGATAATCTAGAAATTCAAATCTTACTGACCTCGAAAAATGATGTTCATTGGTGTCATAGGACAGAAGCAGTCTCTGAATTCACATTCAAACTGATTAGACGTTTGGTACAGTGTACTGACAACTGTATTTTTTTTGAAGTAACTGGTGCAGAGTGTGGTCATGGAATACTGACAGTATTTTGCAGAAGGAAGTTTGTGGAAATGTATGCATACAGACAATTTTAACATTATGGATGGTGTTCATAGACTGTAAAAACACTGTGAATATATTACCTTAGACAAACAGCTAGCTATAGAATTCTTGTTTTTAGTTTGTAGTCATAATCTCAGTCAAAGTTTTAATAGAACTGATGTCATCTCTTTTCTTTGCTACCACACTGGAGAAAGGTCACTCACACTCCTTTCAATCAAAAGCCTCAGAGTATGTTGCATCCTATGTGGTTATTTGACCCCTGGGAACCCTAGCCTGTGACCTCACCAGCTCCCTGGTGACCAGTCTGTGTGTGTTTCAAAGAAAAAAAAGGGGAGAAAGGGGGTTTGGGGAGAGGACAATGAAAAAAAGTAAAAGCTTCACTTGTATGTTCTCAAAGAGCCGAGGTAGAAGAGATAGGAAAAAAGGTGGAAAAGGTAAACTGAGTGTAGAGTGGCTTTAGAGCACTGAATGGAAAATCATGCTGGTCTAAAAGGCGGTTTTTAGGTGATGTATGACAGAAATGCATTAAACCACCATACTATATTAATATTAACTGCTCTTATTGTTCTTATTCTTCTACTTCAAACAGTACTTCAGGCTGTTTAATCTATGATGTATTATGTTTATGATTTTTACATTGGATAGGATAATTTGAGTAATTTAAGAATAATATGTGGCATGGTTAATTGTTTACGCTCTCCCTTTAATTTATTCTACTAATATAATAAAACCAATACATGGGATAAAACAGATATATTTAATCATACCTCAAAATGATCATGAAAAAACATACTTAAACAAAGGGTCACTTTGCTGAGATACTGGCTAAATAAACTGAGAATATGAATTATCTAATGCACTTATGGACTCAACAGTGGCGTTTTTCCCAGTATGCTACTGATAATTGTAATATTTAATGTAATAAAATGTCCTCGTTTCTAAGTGTCAGCCACGTTGAGGCAACAGTTACTGTACAACCATATCAAGAGTTTGGATCCATTTTGTGTGCAGGAGCCATTTTCTAACAAAGCGAGCGCACACGTTGCCTTCGCGGTTGTACAATAAGCCTACAAAGCCTAACTTCCCTCTCACGTAGAGGAAAGAGCGTTCAAAAACCCAGGCCAGAGAAATATATACCAACGCAGGCAAGTGTGAGATATTCACACACCAGACGCATAGGGCGCCACTGTGAACCACAGCCAAAGTCCGTGAATGTGTGGGGGGAGAGGCAGGCCTGCGTACCACTCGCTGCCTCCATTTTGAAAATCCTTCATCTACGCACAGGGGCGCGCTGTGTGTGTGCTGTAACCCAGCGACTGCGCCTGACTGTAACTTCCTCTGCGCCACACACAGATAAATATGATAGAATGTAATAGAATATAACGCGCCTGCTTGGACACAGTGCTTAAGTTGCATTTCAGCTGTGTGTGTCACTTGTTGGGAGCCATGACCTTAGAAAGCGAGAACTACCACAGTAATATTATTAAGTGTCTCAAAAGCAGAGGGGCGGTGCAGTTTCACGTCAAGTATGAGCTACAAAGACCCCCGTCCGCTTTGCCTGGACTACGTACCGTAGTTACATTGTATCGCCGCCATATCTGATACATTATTTCACTTAATGGTGCTCTGGGCATTGATATATGTCAAAGTTGGTGGAGGGTTTCGTCTCATTAGCGACACTCTTGCGGTTGATGAGGCAAAGTGGGGCTCTGTACCTTTTGTTCTGCTGTCTTAAACAGCCTGAGGTTCACCATAGGTCACATATGTAACATCATGACAACTAACTTCTCCACCACTTATCATATTCATTCAGAGGGCGGGTGCTAGGAAACAGAATTACCAGGCGGTGCCTTGTTATTTAAATGTGAAACGTTTCTGGTCACCTAGGCCTTCAGCTAGACAATACAGGGTGGTGTAAGGCGAAGTGAGTTCAAAACAGGCAATCAAAACATTTCGACGCCCAGAGGCTGTCCGGTCTCAGCTTTTAGCTTAGCCTACATTGCTATGTAGTAAAGGAAGTCTTGTCTCTCCATATAGCCTACTCTCGGCCAGCACGAGCAGAAGCGTATTAAGCGCATGTGTGGTACGTCATGTTGCATAAAAGCCCCAGTACAGCACATAAACTGCACCGTGCACAAGTATATTACGGAGTGGGGCGAGCACAGCACAGAATTGGGGGTTTCGGCTTGTGTGTACACGCACGCGCGCATGTACACGCACGCTCATATGGTGAATACCCTAGGATAAGATGGGGAGGCCCCCTCCCCTTCCTCCTCTCTCCAACCTACTCTAAACAGACCACGTGGTTTCCTCTTTGAAAAAAAAACACAAAAAAGAAAAGAAAAAAACATGAATTGGAGTCGGTGGAGGGGCGGCGTCACCCCTCCGCTGGCAGCAGGCGGATCGCTGAAAGAGGGAAGGGTAGAGAACTAGAGAGATAGGCGGAGAGAGAGGAAAACATTTCTCCCGACTTGATCCCGCCATAGTTTTCCCACTCTTCCACCATAGACCCATCATCAAACCCAGCCAGTACAACCCACCTCCTCCACAGTGCGGTAGTGAGGCTATAGGCTGCTGTTTATTCGTCTGTTGGGGCCGGCTTCAAGTCAGGGGATTTCATTTCTTCTCCTGCTCCACTTATTCAACTGGATTTACAGCTAAATTCAATGCCATCTGTTTTTACACTTTTGAAATCTCATTTTAGTTAACTGTCGACAATTAATATTTGTCCAGTTTTGTATTCCCTTTTAAGTCTGTTTTCTTTTTAGACAGTGTTTCGATTTAGCGTGATTTCCACTTTCAGTGTGGCAAGTGTGACAAAATCTTGTTGCGCTATTAGCAAATTCGGCAGAGAAACTTTTTTGCTGGCTTCAATTATAGTTATTCCGGGGTTGTCTTATTCGGTATTGGACTTGGAAAAACAATTTCCACCATGCACAAGCTATACATTGGGAATCTAGGCGACAGCGTGACTGCCGAAGACTTAGGAAAAACCTTTGACGACCACAAGATCCCATACTCCGGACAGTTTCTAATGAAAACCGGCTATGCGTTTGTGGATTGTCCGGACGATCACTGGGCCATGAAGGCAATCGAGACGTTTTCTGGTGAGTTATGGTGGACTTCTGACCACCAAAGACCCCCCTCCACCTTTATTTTCATTCATTCTACAGTGTAGCGATAGACGCCGGTGTACAGCCCCGGCTGCAAGCCCACCTTCAGCGGTGTGCCCCAGTTCCACTCTCCCTCCTCCTCCGAGGCTGCTACATGAACGTGCCGGATAAAAATAAATTCACACAATTATTTTATTGATGCTTGATTAATGAATCATAGTGTGTCGAGAGCTACATACCCAGAGGGGCCATTCAACTTTCGCAAGGGGGAGGGACACACGTAGTGTAAACGTAAAGCTATATAGTAAAACCAAGCCCGCTTCGAACGTTAAGCTTTACTTCACATGATTGCAATTTAACGAATGAGATATTATTTACCTTATATATTTATCAATTACACTGTGATAATTCAGAGTCGTGCGTTTTTTTGTTGTTGTGCTAAATGTGCATGTGAGTGGCATTTTGATGTGTTGCACGCCTTGCACAGGGTTGAGTACTCTCCTGTGATATAGAATGAAGCCTTGCTGGCTCTCCTCCCCCTTTAAGCCGACAGTTCACTATGACAAAGATAGAAAAATATCTTACCCTGTGCACTTATCGAAACAGGCCGCACACCATCACGAATCCGAACGATCGTCGAGTAGCACCATTATTGTTAAAATTTTATTTAGCCCGTGGCGTCAGTGCTTTTAGCTTATTTCTCACGATTTCCTACATATGAGCCGTGAGGAAGCAAGGTCGCCATGCTTCCTCTGCTTCTTCTACATGAAACCTCACGAACATGGACACCCAAACTCCCAGGGTAGCCCTTTTGAACAGCTTGAGGAGTTTAATTCCTGTAAATGACACACCGCCAGTCAGGGGGAAAATGAAGATTTCAGATGTTGTTAAACAGTATCTCCGAGGGTTTATATAGCACAGTTTGGGGCATAAAGTGACGTGCTTAGACCATTCACTTGTACTATAACTCTTAAGTGATGTCTATGGCCCTTTGAACCTGTCCGCCTTTACTCTTATTCTCTGCTATGGTTTGCGTTCTTCATTGTGCTTTAATGGGCCGCAGGCTTTAAAAAAGTTAGCTGTAAGTGGCCCTTCACTTTGGCTATATACCCTGAATGCATCACATTCCCACCACAGGCCTGAAATAGCTAGTAGTTAGCATGTAGCCACAATGTATTCTGAACCCGTTGTTTTTTTTCAGGTAAAGTGGAACTTCAGGGGAAACGCATTGAGGTCGAGCACTCCGTCCCCAAGAAGCAAAGGTACTAAACAGTACTCAGCACTATATCACCCCTCCCCCTTCTCTTCAAACCCCTTTCATGTGTTGCATCACCTTATCCGGGCCTTTATTTCATGGAGTATCACTGAGACATTTCACTGATTAAATTGCAAGTGTTCCGGTGAAACGTGCTCTAGTGTCTTCCTATTGTTACAAGCCAATTGAGGGCTACGTTCGGCGCTGTAGTATCTAGTTTGGTTGTGTTTGTTGCTGTGACTGTGTGGAGCCTCAACTTTGTCGGCCATTGCTGTGAGACTCAACTGTCACAGCTTTTGCTAGCAGCCTGCCATGTTGTGTTGTATAGATGGGGGTTTCTCTTCGTTTGAAAATGCTGGTTGTGGTTGAGTGGCGTAGACTGAAGTCAGAAAGAATTTAGAAATAATATTCTTTGTAAACTCATCAGATTAGTCTATAATCACGTACTATAGCCTTGCAGGCTGCAGGTCCGCCCCTTTAATTTAGCTACACTATTGACAAGATCTTAAACTGGGAAATATACATTTACTAAATGTATGTGTTCCGTAGCTGTTTGGAATTAATAGACCATCAATATTTGAGTAGGCCCATACGAATTTATTTAGTGTATGCCCATGTACGTGTTAAGATTACATTAATCTGTAGCTGCAGATTTATTTAAAAATCCATACAATTCATTATGACGGATTCACGTTAAATTCAGTTTGATAACCATTTTATTTAATTTTGCTTAGGAATATAATTCCAGCTAGAGGTTTTTGTAATTTACTGGAGCCTTAATTATTTCAAAATGTTGGATAATTTTTTTGCATAAATCTCCATTTTAATCTGATTAATTTCTTCTAAAAACACAACTGTGCATTTTGAGTTTTCCAGGCAATAATTGTAATATTTCTTTTTATTATTTTAACATCTTTTGTAGCCAGCTGTGGAATTTAAGTAGAATAGTGGTGTAAATATTTTGCCATTATATCATTGTGATTGATGTTGTAATGGTTTTAATGGAAATAATATACCTGTAGCTTAGACTTGTGTTTTTTAAATGACATTCCCTTGGTCAAGGGGATGAACTGATAAACTGTGGTCCATTTTAGATCAGTCCTGTATTAAGAGCCAGACTTGACCTGTTTTAAACAGTGCCATGGAATTTGCCTATAGACCATCTTTCATGCCTGTAACCTTTGGCACAGATACGAGGTGAGCAGTGTGCACAGTTCTCCATGTTCCACTATATGGACACGTGAGCTTATGTGTGTTTCCCATTACCAAAATGGCTAGTGGATGTAGATTTCATCCTACTGGTTCATTGTTTACTTGAAATATTTTTTCAACATTATGTGTGATCAGCAGTCATGTGAGTTTGTGTGAATATTGCTGAATATCTCAATTTGAGCAGGTTTTAGGTCCCTGCTCTGCACCAGAAATGTTGCAACATGGCTGTGGTGCAAAAATACCAGCAGTGTAGTCTTTCTGTAGGCAATAAGGCTGAATCTTACAATTATTGTTTAGCTGCAGAAACAGGTCACTCGTCATGCTTAGGGAACCAACATGGCAGGAGGCTGTAATTTCTTATAATCTCTCAGCGGGTCAGTAAATTATTCTGATGGTGCTGTGTGTTATGCACACTGTGTGTTGTGAGTCCCAGACCTTTCATGTGATAACCTTGAAGAGCTATAATGATAAAGGTGATTTGTGAGATGGGGGCCACCATGGGCAAGCCAAGGCCTTTCAGTGGTTCTACAACACGTGGTGCCTCCACGCAAAGAGGAGTCACTCCACGTCAGGCAGTGAGGGTAAAATGGCGAAGCTCTCAATGAAGCAGGAACACTGCACAGGCTGCTGCTTTTTTTTTTCTACTGTGTCGTTCTGGGCCCTCTTAGTATCTAGCTCACCCTGTAGTAGCACTGCTAGGATAGTTCAATTGTTAATGTTAAAAGAGTTTCAGTTTAAAAATGAATTCAGTAGGAGAGGATTGATACTATGCAAAATAATTTTTGGAAGCCCCATTTTGAAATAGTAATTCATATACACAGCTCACGAGAGCCAAAGTATCCAAATGAATGTCCCATAATTATTGTTTAAATATTTATGTCAAACATCTACAGAACTATTGTACCCGTATACATCTGTTTGATGTTTGAGTGAACACAAATATACAGTTTTTTTTTCAAAAGGTGTGCTTTTTGACAAAGTAAATCAGCAAAAAATGATCAGTAATGATTTTTTAGAACTAACTAGTGGCTCCTGTTTAATATAATTTTGATGTTTTCCTTTTAATCTGACATAATTCTTGTCAAATTATGAAAGTTTGTTCAAGTTAGCAGGTCTGTGTGTAGTGGGTGGTGTATGCAGTTTATTCTGTCATAGAATCCCACTGGAGGTGTGTGTTTGTATGGGAGGGGCGGGCATTCACATGAAACTTAACCCTTTATTTGAGGGACTGGATTGGGGGAGGGGGTAGTCTTGTAACTAGAAGTTCTAGGCTTCCACTCCTTCTCTCTTGTCTGTAAGCGTCAGTGTTGAACCCCTTATAGGCTGCAGGGGGCGCTGTCCATGGCTACTCCCTGACCCCTGACCATGCTATGGGTGTGCTTCTGTATGTACCAAAACTGAGTGCCATAAGATGGAGATGGAAGGGTTTTAAATTTCAGAGACAGTCATAATATTCATCATCATGCTGACAGAAATGTGTGTCAGGCTGCAGAGGTTTGTGGGAGGTCAGCAAGCGTGGTAGAGGAACAGAGGGAATGGTAGGGAGGGGTGCAAGAGTGGGGGGCTAAATTTTGTGTGTCTGTGTGTGTGTGTATGTATATGTATACATACGTGTGTATGTGTGTGCTCAGAGGGAACAAGCTATCCTGTCTGGAGAGAAAAATGTACAGAATGCTAATAGTGAGACATAGTGAATGTAAAGCTATTCTACAACAGCAGCAACACAAACCAAAAACCATTTTAGTATTTTAAGAAAATATTTTCACAAAAATATTTGTGTTAAAATCTTGTGGATCCCGTTCGCAAAAATGCAGTTTATTGCTGCAACTAAACATAGTGTGTGTGTGTGTGTGTGTGTGTGTGTGTGTGTGTGTGTGTGTGTGTGTATATATATATATATATAGTAGTGCTGGTATCCCAATAATTGACACATTTACAGAAAGTTATATACTTATTAACATTCCAATTTTATAAAAACATAAATGCTTTGAATTGTCATTGAATTGAAAATAGGCTTTACTTCATTAAGAAAGTCTACCTGTTATTTTTAGAATTTTTATGTGACTTAGAAAGAAATCTATCCTAAATCCACTGTTTGATTATTAGAACATTATCTCTGTACTCATGCTCTCTATTTTTTGGCTGTACATATCAACATACCAGCTTCAGTGGCAAATTCTCCTTTCACCCTTATTTATTTGCAGTAAGTTTTTGTGTGGCCAGTTCATTTAGATTATTTTCTTAATCACAACTCTGCCTTTTTGGTACAGAAAGACAGATGTCTTGTCGCCGTGAGATACTCTAGCAGTAGGAGCCAACTACAGCTCTATGACTTAATTTATTCAAAAAAGTATCTGGTTTTCAGCAAAGTGTCTACAATCTAAATATGTAGGTTTTTGTTGTAGAGCCTGACAAGAAATACTCATTTTAAAAAAACAAATATGCTGTTGGCTTTTTCTAATCACAGAACTAGAAAAAAATTGCATTGGTGTCTAATACTTTTGCCCTATGCAACTAATTCTCCAGTGTTAATCCTCATGTGTGCTAGGCATCACTTCCACTACCTTCAGACAAAACCCTTTTCATTTAAGAAAATAAAAAGTAAATCCAAGGTGCCTGAGCATGCATTGCTGAGCAATCCTAAAGCTAGATGATTACCACTACAGAATCCCATCACTGTGTGTGTGTGTGTGTGTGTGTGTGTGTGTGTGAGAGAGAGAATTAAAAAGACAGAATCAGATCCCGTCCTTCTCATCCCATTTTTGCTCCGTGTATTCCCTTGTGATGTATGGATAAAAGGACAGTTATTTTCTTGTGAAGTCCCACCTCACCTACCAGCTTCCATCAATCAATCAAAGATCATCATGAACCAAAGCAACACCACTTGGTTTTGTGAGTCATTCCTGCTGTTCCTCCACCATCTCCACATTAGTCTGATATATTCTGTCACATTTGTGCTGACAAAATTTTCAAATAATCTTAGTTTGGTCACTGTTATTTGAAGTGTATAATTTTAGTTGTGAAATGAAGTTGAAAGATATTTTTGCTTTGTAATTTTTGTGAAAAGAATGATCTCTGCAGCTTCTAGTAATTAGTAAAATATTTTGGTATGGCATGGTGCATTGGCTCTAAAACCAGTGTGTTTGTTGCTCCTTTGGAGCTTTGTATTGTACACCAGTGGAGCTTTGAATGAGGGACATGTCAACACATGGACTGTCATCACTTCACTGTCTGAGAATCCTTCTTGATATTTATTCTCGTGTCCTTTATAATGAGCGGGATTTGATAACATAGCCTATGTTTGGTCTGAATAGTAGAGGAAACATGGATGACAGATGAAGATCGCAGTTTTTCTGCCATGCGGTGACAGACTTTGATATCACGTTGAAATCTTACAATGTATAATGTTATTACATATCTTGTATCTACTTACTCTAGTAATAGAGTGAAACTACTGTGTATCTACACAGAATGAAACATTCATACTCCAGATGTCATTAAAAAACATTTTGTGTTTATCTCTGCTTTTTCATCACAACATGTTGGGCATCATTTAAAGTAGTTATCCACCAATATTGTTTGATATTCCTGCAATTAGTAGAAACTGCAAAACCTCCTCTACAATTTCAGAAAGTTGATAAAAATAGAATAGAGCTCAACTGTGTTTCATATATTTGTAATGATGAAAATGCTTCTCTGGTTTGACAAAAACTGTTAACACAGGGTTCACTAAATGGCTTTTTTCCAGAGCTTCTCACAGTCTACTCCAGTGGATTGAGTTCACTCAGATGTGGACCTTGAGTTTCTGTCAAACCACTGTTTCAAGGCCAAGAATGAACTTTCTCACTCTGCTTTTCTGCTGTTATGTGCATGAGAAGTTTGTTCTTTTCAAAGCTAGCTTATATGATCTATAGCAAGAGCAGTTAAGTTAATGATAAAGACAAGCCAACACACGATGGTTCCCTGTCCTTCTGGTTTACAATCTCTCTAAAATAGAGTAATCGGAGCCCTCCCCATAGGACTTAGTGTAAACCTGAATTGTGAGAACTTCAACAAAAGAAGAGGTAAGAGGGAAAAAAGCAGAAACTAGAGAAAAGTCAGAGAAATCTATTTAAAACAGAATAAGAATATTTCTTGTTCCTTGGGGACACATTAAAAGGTGACCCCCCAACCATTACACTACACAGTACACATCTATTTTAAAATTCCATTATAACATTATATGTCCAGAAAAAATGTCTCTGTATCTAAGGTCAGCTGTAATCTGATTGGACCATGCTTTGATAGCTCAGGACAGATCTGCTAGGACTGGGATAGCTACAGGCGATAAGTATTTGCTCAAAATGGTGCAAAGTGATTCTGTTGGTGATCATATCAGCCTCCATATGCTTACTTTAGAGTGCAGGAATACTTTGGGTTTGTTGTGACACATCCCCTGCAGTTAGTCCTTTTGTGGTTGAGAAATATATTTGCCCAAGAAACCTCATTTGTCATGAATGCACACAAAAGATTGTTAAGATTAGTTGTGCACTGCATGTTAAACCTTGTGTGTTGTTCTCAGGTGTTATGTTTACTTCATGGTATCAGGTATTGAAGCCTTGTGACACTGTACAGCTTGTCAGTTGACAGGAAATGATGAGCTGAAGTTAGGAACCGCCTTTATTTTTTAAATGACGCACTATGCATATAGTATTTTACACACCTACTTTATACATCCCACATATTCTAAACATTCAAATGCACAGTGAGTTAAATCGATATCAAGAAATGCCCTAAAATATTTTTTTATGATCCCATTTAAAAATTGTAGGAAATGTTTCTGTGTATCTAACACAGCAGTGGCTAACCTGCAACCTTAATTTAACCATAACAAACTCATTTTGTCCATTCTGTTCACCGTCACTGACTCTCATTCAGTCCTTAGGTGTAAAGCAGACTGTTGCTCCTGTGTTGTTCCAAGCAGGATGACCATGTGTTGCTCAAGGGCATTTCAGCAAGGTGGATGCTTATAATGCCATACAGTCCTATAGAATCTGTTGAAATGCTACTAAAGCATGTGAGTCAAACCTCAATAGCTCTGAAGGGTTTAATAGTTGTTATTAGAGACAGCGTTGAAATTGAAAATATGAATAGAACACCCAGATGATATCCAGAATTGTTCATAGCTGCCATCTGCATGGTTTTGTAACATCATTGTATCTGTTCAAACATTTGATATACATTTTGACTGCACATTCTGGAACATTGTGAAGATTCTGCTCTGTATTTGGATCCAACTCTCTCATGTCACCATCGTTGCATTTCTTGAAGCGTCAGTCTTTAGCAATAGAAAAATTCATTTTTTATGCATAAATCAGCAGTTCAGAAAAATAAAGGTCTTTTAACGGAACTGGTCAGCAGGGATGTTTTAAGAATCACTTTTAAAAAATCTAGAATTCCTCTTTCCAGTTTCTGTCCTCTTATTTTGCAGATCTTATATTTTTGTGTTATCTATTTTCTTCCTCATAGTTCAGTTTGTATTGTATGTAGGTTTTGGAACAATGGCTTAAAACACTCTGGTATTTAATGCTGTCTGCTTATCACAACCTCCTATTCTATTCTATTCTATTCTATTCTATTCTATTCTATTCTATTCTATTCTAGTGTATTCTATTCTTCTCTATTCTATTCTATAACTTCAAGAGCTCCAGTGGTGTCACTTACTTCCTTTTCAGCGCGTTATGTAACCTGTTGCAACTTTAAATGCACTCAGAAAAAATCATGCATGTGAAGAAGTGTGTGTGTGTGTTGTTGGTGTTTTCACACAGCACACAGAGAGAGGGGCTCAAAGAAGTAGAAGCACACCCTGGTTTGTCTTCCTCTCCTCTCGTGGCTAGGAGGAGAAGGAAGAGGGGGAGGGAACGGTGGGCGGAGAGAGCAAGGGGGGTGCGACCAATCATCTGGCAGCAGCACCTGCAAGCAGCAAAAAAGTCAATAGGTCCTCCCTCCCTCCCTCCCTGCTTCCCCTCAAGCGCATGCCCAGACTATCCTTCTCTCTCTTTCTCTCTGTTCATGCCTTCACTGTTTCTCTTGCTTTCTTCTCTCCCTCTCTTTGGTACAGTATGTTCATTTCTCTCTCTCCCCCTCTTGTCTTTTCTTTCATTCTCTCTCTCCCTTGGCGCATTGCCATTTTCTCTGCACCATTCCAGCCTTTTCACGAGAGACAAGAACGAGCAGTAGAATTAAAGGCAGACAGACACATGAAGGGATCCAGTGAGAGTGACTGGAAGATAGATGCATGTGTTTTAAATTTGACTTAAGCTGAACTGAATTTCTAGAGCGTCTTGGACAAAACATCTTGGACATAGCTGAGGTGTAATTTGATTAGGCAGCCTGCTGCTTTCTAGAGCATCTTGGACAGAAAATTTTGGTTTGGTTTGGTTTTGGTTTTTAACTGTAAGCTGGGACCTTTATCACATCTCAGGAAAACTCAGATGGAATTTCATACCTGAAAAGATAATAACTTTGGGAGACAAAGCCAAATATTCCCCAGGTTCGAACTTCTCAAAGTGAGGATTTGATGGTTTACTTTGACTTTAATAACAGTTATGAGTATGTATAGGTTTTAGACTGCTGGTCGAATAAAATCGACTTGGCCTGTGAGAAATCATGACAGGCATTTTTCACTATTTTCTAAAGATTAGTCAGTTGATTGAGAAAATTGATAAATCAGTTATGAAAATAATAGTTGGCAGCAGCCCTGTTGGCATCGACCAGTAATAGAAAGTTGTTATTTACTTAGTACTTTTAAGTAAAAAGCTGAAGTACTTGTACTTTCCTTGAGTATTTCTGTTCTGTGCTATTTTACCCTTGTACTCATTTCAGAATATTTTCACTCCAATACATTTATCTGACAGCCATAGTTACTAGCTACTTTACAGATTAAATATTTGATACAAACATATGTTCACCTTGTAAATTTCCAGCATTGTACACCCCAGCTACAGCATTAACATGCAACTTGTGTTAATACATCATCAATAATAATATTAGAATTTAGTATTTCTAATAATATAAACCTCTGAAAGAGGTTATTAAATATAGCATTTATGGACTTATGTCTGACTTTTATGTCTTACAGTGTAGCCATGTAAAGATGGGATTGCCTCATAGCCACTAACCCTCTAAAAGTACATATTAGCATGTGAGTAGTATGTAGTATGTGAGTAAAACTGACTTCTGAACCTATTCCTTCAATGGCTTGTTGCATATCTATTGTTTTAAATTTTTACCTTTTCATTTCACATGTGTTTTTATTGGTCTTGTTTTTAGGCTAGACCTCACTGGAGTAGGTCAACCAGTGAAGAACAGATAATATTGGATGATGAATGGCAGTGAACATGCAGATATGTATAAGCTGATAAAACTGATCCATTTGTATTTATTTTTTTAGATTAACCTGTAAATGAAGAACCAGTGGTTAGCATGAATAGTGATGGCCAAAAAGAAAAAGAGCACAAAATCATTTTAAACAGAGAAAATCTTGAAGGAAGAATGTGATGACAAAAGTCTTATCTTATAGAGGAGATACATAGCAGCCTTATGTAGGTGAAGGGGTAAATGAGTCCTGTCTCTTTAAGAACCCCCACCCCCCCACCTTCCTCCTCCGCCCCATCTTTCTGATTGTTTCTTCTCTCCGGTTCAAACCATCTGTCCCCTCTCTCTCTCTCTCCATCTCTGACTCTGTGCCTCTTGCTCTTTTTTCCTCCCTCATTCTGACCGTCTCTTGTGCTTTCACTCACTAAAAATACATTGGGCACATACAACAAACATGTACACATTTGGGTACATGCATACCACACCAGCACATACATGAGGAGCGATGACTGGGGGGGCTCAAGAAATAAAAATAGAAAGAAAGGAGTAGGATGTTTGGGACCGCCACGCCCACCGGGTCGGGCTCCATTGGGGCCTCTTGTGCATCTATGTGTGTGTTGTAGAGAGACGTATGCATGCATGAGAAAGAACCTCCCACAGCCCTGCCCTGGTCATCCTCCACAGTCATGTTACAGGGGGGGGGGGGGGGGGGGGGGGGGGGGGGGGGGGGGGGGGGCCACGGCCCACGGCCCACCGGTCGGGTCTACTGGGGCCTCTTGTGCATCTATGTGTGTGTTGTAGAGAGATTGTATGCATGTGCATGAGAAAGAACCTCCCCACAGCCCTGCCCTGGTCATCCTCCACAGTCATGTCATTGAATGTGAGCCACTCGGACGTATATATATGTGGGGTTTTTGTGCACTGTGGTTTTTTTCATGCCTTTGAAGCTTCTTATTTAGTTGACCCTGAATTTCAACGATCTCCTATCCTTCAAAATTTGTTTGTACCACACTTTGGTTGTATAAGAGCAGGAGTCATATGATTAAGATACACTCTGTGTAAAGTTGTATCATTTTGTCCACCAAATCCTAAAATAACATGAGTCAAATTCAACTTCATCTTTCTTCCATTATTATTTTATGTGTGAAATCTTTTAATTCTTGCACTAATCTGTAATTTCCTGGAAGTTGTTAATTGAATTAATTACATTTTAAGCACGAATATGTGTCATTTTATCAGAAAACATTTCATCAGTGACACAGTTGTGAGATTTTTCTCTGCTGTACTAATTATGTCAGAGTTGCACCCACATACCTGGCCTCTTCTACTTAATTGTACAGAACATGTTTTAGTTTGGTAGGAGTAAATATATAGTAGACTGGGTGGGATTCAACTTGACTGTTTTATATTAGATTAAACAAAGCTATAATCTATTTAAATGATAATGATAAAATCTAAACTTAATCCAAAACAAGTCAGAGCTGAAGCTGATATTAGGAAACAATTAAACAATGTCATTGAATAGACTTTTGTGCTTTTCTAAAAAACATCAGTCAGTTTTTATATGATGTTGTGAAAGAAGAGACAAAATTATGTATTATGGTTTCCAGGCTGTTTGTACAAAAACTGTGACGACACCCTGTAGGGAAAGGACCTCCAATATCTTGGAGGAGGATTCTAACTGACTGACACTTAATGTTTAATAACACCACTCACTCTGCTTCAGTCCAAAATTAACATCACAATAACATGCATTTATCATGGTCATGCACAAGCACTGAAGTGAAAAAAGCAAAAAGCATTTTTTTCTTTCTATCATTTAAAAAAAACTTAGAGCTGAACCTGATTTAAAAAAAAAGGGGCGAGCAACGTTTTCTCTTCATGATCTCGTTAAATCACTGTGCATCACCAACATTCAGTAACATCTTTATAAGGTACCTCTGCACAGACTAATGCAAACCAAAACAAATATTCTGCCATCAAGTCTACTTTTATTATTTCTGCAATGCTCATTTTTGACATTGTCATAGAGGTGTTAATTCAATGTGTATGTTCGCCGTTCAGGTCGGAGTTAGTAGTGTGTTGTACTGTTCTAATATTCTGCCCCCTTTGTACATGTAAAAGGGAAGGACAAAGACATAGTTTTAGTCCAATGCAGATAGATTAGATTTTGTAATGGTAGAATTTATGGCAGAGCTGTTGTATTGCATTTTATCAGATTGTACAGATATACCAGATAAAGTAGCCAGTATCCATCTGAAAAATGATATATTTTAAAATATTTTTTCTTCAGTTTGTTCTGGGACTGTGGTTAGATTTAGGCAGATAACTAAATAACAGCAGTCACTAATGCTGCAACGAGGACATCCCTTGATGTGATCCCATTGGATTGTGTATAAATAGCACACCATTTTCCTGACATTTTGCTGTCATGTCTATGCATTTTAAGCTTTTTTGTGTGTCATTGTACCTACTTGTCATTTAAGAGTGTTTTGGTTAGGGATAGGGGCAGGGTTAGAGGTTAGTAAGTTGAGACGTTTTTTAAGTGGGAAATGACCTGCAAAAGGGAAAAAATGCTGGTGTGATGTCACATGTGACAACATATAGCTTAACATTTGTTGATAACAAGCTGGATCGCTCACCGGCTTCCCACTCATGAGCAGAAATCTTTGAAAAAAAAAAATAGTAATGAAGGTTAGTGAAATTTTTCTCAAGGTTTTCAGAAAATGCTATGCTAATTGCTATGTGACAGGAGACAAGTTGGGATGAGAAAGTAGGAACATGAGAAGGACATGACCCCCACCTGTGGACATGTTGAAGTTTTTAAATATCTAGAAACTGTAATGAAATTCACTGCAGTTTGCAGTGAATTTCAGCCACAAATATCTGCATCTACAAATACTTCTCTGTACTCTAAGAACAGCATAATACTTTTTTTAAATGAATGTAAAATGTCACTTTGCATAATTGTAATCAGGACAAAGGGTTGGGGTAAGAAATGAGCCAGTATACAGAGTATATCAGGGAGAAGAAGCTGTTTGACCGAATGGGTGGAGGGTTGGTGGTATGGTCTCAAGATGTGGGTACAGCATGGTGAAAGAAATAATCTTTTTAAATGTTATTTTTTAGGTTTAACTGTCTAAATAAGCATGGAAAATGTCCCAACAAAATAAATAGATGTAGATGTTGATTTCATGGCAGCTGTCGGACTCAGATTCCAGTCAGGGAGAAGTGGGATTGCTCATTTCGCATGATGCTTTTCTTGTCTTTGTTGGAACATGTTTCAGCTAAAGATAAAGATCTCAGACTTTTTTCATTTTGTTTAAACCAGTACTTTCTGTTTAGAAAAAGGGAAGCTAATTTTGGTTGACACTTCATACATAATTCAAATCAATTAAGAACAGGATCAATTTCAGCTGCTAAGAACACCAGTAGTATGCACAAACCAGGGAATTGGTTTTAACTAGTCTAAATGATAAAGACAGCAGGGGCAGACATGATTCTGGTCATCTGTCTATATTTCATATCCATATTCTTTTTTCTAGCTTTTAAGGTTCTTGGGGTCGAGACTCATTCAGCACAACAGACACAATTAATTCAAGCTTAAAAAGCTTAAATAAATAAAAAGCACAAAACAAAAATAGCAGTAATGTAGAAACATGGGGGAGAAGGAGATAGTTTTGTTTTTTATTCTGATGCTTTGGGAAGAAGCACGACCAAGCTAACTGGTTAACATATAATTCCATATTGAATTTAATCCCAGAAAAAGTAAGCTTTAATAACATGGCACTGAAACCTTTTAACTGGTTATGGGGACAGTTTCTGTAATGGATAATTTTAAGGTAGAGGTAGAATTTATACCATTAAACTATTTGAAACCAGTACTTCAATTCATTAGATTTCCTCTTAATTTGAAAGGACAGGCATCAGGAGTGTGTGTTTCTCTTCCTCTGCCATGTAAAACATCATTTTAGAGCATTCAGGCGTTTAAATAAACAATATCAGCATGAACTTTCCTCCTTTCAAAAGTAGGTATACAGAGTTTATTCTTTTCACTCTTTATTTACGCTCACAGACAAACCTCTCAGAAATTAAGTGATTCTTTCTCTTGTTCATCATCTGGCTCCTTCAGAAACCCTCCCACGTCTGTTCTTTTTCGAGAACAACAGGCCTTTTAACCTTGAAGTGTTAGACATTCACTTGGTTTTGTCTTCCTAACAGTTTTTCCCTCCTTTGTTTTGTTGTTCAGTCTTTCCATTATTATACTTACTTTTTTTAAAGACCTTTCACCCTTCTCCTCCCTCAAGCAAACCACCCTGGCACCTCATGGGCTACAGGGTGGACCTGTGTGTGTGTGTGTGTGTGTGTGTGTGTGTGTGTGTGTGAGGGGGTGGGGGGCACCTAAATTCTTGACATTTTCATCAGTAATGAAAACTGGAGATTAAGAACCTATAGGGCATAAAACATGATTGACTATGAGGGCATTACACGGTGGACTCTGATTGGCTGAGAGGAAGGATTTCTATAGTTGCTCTTTAGCATATAAATTTCCTGTACTGTACTCTTCTGGTTCCTGCTTGTGTGTGTGTCTATTATTAGTGCTGCATGTGTCTAAAACTATCCAACTGGTTTGTCTGTTGACCAGATTATCTGTTTATTTTTCCACTTGTAAGTCTCGATCTCTTTTGTTCCTCAAGACATTACTTTGCTGCTTCATAACTGATGACATCAAGCCGATAAAACCTTAAAAATAACAAAACATGCTGTCAACTGGTTTACAAAAATGTATGTTTAAAATATACCAGTAACACAATTTTAAAACTAACAAAAATCCATTTGTTGAACAAGGAGAGAAGTGAATTTTTGATCAGAGTTATTTTCTCTGTAGCCACGAGGCAAAGTAGGCAAAAGTCAATAAATACTCACCATTTAATGGGTTTAATATTGGCTGGTACAGTAATTGGTTAAGGCACCCTAGATGAACAGCAACCCAGGACAGTAAGGACTTGGTTAAGGAGACTGTCTCGATTTAAAGGATGCAAATTTAAAAGATACTGTTGATAAAAGTAAATTTTCAAAAGGTAGGAGCTTTGCCAAGTTTGCATGATGGGCTGAACAAATTAAATGCTATCTTATAAATAAACAAAGAAAGGAGGATGAAAAATACTATGTCAAAAGTCAACAAAGAGAAACATATATTCTACTGGTCGCTTGTTTCCTCCTGCCCTGTCTGCAGGAGCTATCAGCCTGTGAAATGCAGATCTATTGTAGCTTTGAAGCCTGAAAAATCCATTTTGAATGATTACTGTGATTACAAGAACCTGCAGAGACATAAGACATCTATTCATTTTATAAGATTATGCAGTTTCTCATTCCTCATTTTTCTGTCATAGTATAGTGATCTCCTGCCTGATGTTCAATGCTCCAATGACATTTGTTCAGATCCACACTGTGGGATGATATATGTTAAAAAATACATTTACTAATAATAATTTTACCATATTTTTATAATGTGGTATACCCTGCACAGAAGTATTACAACGAATAGCCTCAAAATACCAAAATTATTTGCTTTTATTATATATTTTTTTATCGAAACCCTGTCTTAACAGCAGGGTATCATCTTCTAAACATTCCAGCTGTTCCCTTGTTTACTTATATCCACAGCTCAAAGTGATTTGTGAGAAACAACATGCCAGTGCTGACTTTAAATACTGTTTTAGCGGTGTAAGTAGTCTGTTGAGTCGGTGAGAGGCAGGTATTAAGCTCTATTTCATTTGAGAAGGTGAGATCTGGAATACCTGAACAGGAACTCACAGAGACCGACTGAAAAATGTTTTCCTAGAGTTATCCCTGACTTTAGCATTCACTTGTATGTTTCAAGCTTCAAAACACAATATCTATATTTCCCATAATGCTACTAGAGTTGCATCTGATGACATTATTGAGGTTACTAGAAAAAATCAAAAATGGAGTGCCATTTCTACAAATCTACCTGTGTCTAACAGGCGATATTCTGTTTACCAGTGATTCTTGCAGCAAATGTTGTTTTATCTTTTAGTTTTGCTATATGGAGGTTAGTTCCTCTCTGTGTAGAGGAAGGGTTGTAGTCTTTAGTTTGTGCTGGTTTGACCAGTTTCTACAGTCTTAGTTTTCATTTGGATATGTTGTCTGATGTAAATGTTTCAAACTGAAAGAAAAGCAAAGTATTTATATATGTTCTGAATGTCACGTTTATTTGCCTTCAAATCTGACCTCAGAACGTGACATAATGTACCCATATTCGTCTCACTTTTCTGCCAGATCATAACAGAAACAAATGTCGCCTTTTCCATGAACGGCTGCGGGTTTTATTGAGTGGCTTGTTGTTTTCGATGTTAAACCTTTAGTGTTCATATGTAAACGTTTTTTCTCCTTATTTATTCCACAACCTTCACCTGCCTGTGACGGAAAGCGGCGCGGGGACTGAACGGAAAGTCTGACACTCTTCTCTCAGAGAGAAAATCTTGTTTTTCTTCCCTCCTCGCTGCCATACTACAATCCCGAAACCCCCATGATGTATTTCAGGCGTGAGCCCTCATGGCACACATTCTATAGTATAATCCCCTCCTCCTCTTTCTCTGTCCCTCTCCCTCGCCTTGGGCTGTGCGCTGTGGCCAGCCCCTCCCTCCCCTCGCGCCGCTGTAGTAACTCCCGAGTAGTTTTTACGTCCTTCATGAATGGAGGGACGCGCGCGTGCTCCACCACTCTCTTACTCAACACAGGCAGCGCACGGAAAGAGAAGCAGAGGGTGCGCGCATATGCGATGGGAAGGTGTTCCTGTCAAGATAACTGGGGGGACTTTTCCACTACAGCCTATCACTGGCCTTTGTTTTACTCACAGATGCCACGCGAACAGTCTGTGATAGTGGAGTATCTCAGGTGTATTTGTTGACTAAAAATAACGCGCGGCTCTCTGAGCGCTCACGGAGGAAGGTGTGTCTCTGCTTCTACGGCGTGCATTTTGCATTTTCACCGGAGTTAATACAGTAGACTACAGCTCTGACTTAAATATTTACTGATCAGTTGTATAACCCATAGGGACAATTGGGCTATCTATCAATTGCTTAGCAGATACGGTGGCAGATGTGAGATAAGACAGATGGTTCCGATTAAGACACAATAGTGCTGTTGCACTTGCTGAGGCGACCCACTGCCCCAACGTACCGCCAACACAACCCCGTTGTTCATGTAATTGCGCATGAGGACTGATCACCCTCCTCATCCTATGAGCTGCATGTGCTGGTGAATTTTCCGCTGTCATGTGATTGCACATTGTAGTAAATGGGCGTTGCCTGGTCAAGATGGCCGCGTGCTGGCTCTCACATGCATCTATGTGTTTGTGTGTGCGTAAGAGGGAAGAGAGGGAGGAAGGTAGTGTTTTATTCAACCAGAAAATATGGCTTCCTGAGACGTGTGTTGTTTACCATCCTCAGTCCGACGGTTAACCTCCATCTGAATCATGACTTGAAACCGTCTCTTCCTCCGCCTCTCGCATTGAGGTTTATCAGCGAACACTTTGTTCCAGTCACCTCTAAGAAAATATGAATCATGAAGACGTGCAAACTACTTCAGACAAAGAAAGCTTCCAAAGTAACTGACGGCCTTTGCCACTACCCTGTGCTGAGCGGATTCAACAGCCTCCACTCACCTTACTTGAATATCTGGTTTCTTACTGTTTTATCACACGCCATTAATTGTTTATGTTAAACTCCGTGTTGCAACACTGTTGAAAATGAGAGCCTACATTTTGTCTTTGACTGCGCATCTACATTTCCTCTCATATTCCTGGCACTCTTCACCATTTAAGTATGATGTTCTAATGCAGTCACATAAAATCTAAGCAACTATAATAAGTGAAGATCTAAGCTCACGTTAGAGCCAAACGTGGTAATGCCATAGCTTTATTTTATGAGTGAATGTTTGCTAAAAAGCTCTGTCAAACAGACGAATGTATAGCGCGGACAGAACATTTAACTCCCATTTTCTTTAAGTTCCGCTTAGATATGAGAACCATAGATTCATTACACTGCATTCCTGTGGGCTTGCAGTTCCCCCGCCCCGCAGTGTGTCCATAACATGAAGTGGCTATAGGCATCACAAAATGGTGAACAGAAACGGAAGAGAGGGGGCGGAGGGACGAGCTGGTGAATGTGTTGAGCATCTCATCAACAGCTCCTCTCAGTGAATACGCCTCAGTTGAAGCGCCTTTCCAGAAATGAAACAAGCTATAATTTGATAGGTTCTTTTGAGTTCAGTATCAGCACTGGCCTATAAATTGCACCCGATAAACAAGGTATCAATTGACAGAGCCGGTCTTCTCCTAAATTACACCAGCGTGTGTCCTTTCTCCTGATAATGAAGTCAAAAATGATTCACGACGTATATGCTGTGTGTATTTCAGTTTTTGGAAATAGAAAAAGTCGCTGTAATTACATAACGGCCGGTTGAGTCAGTTCCACCTTCTCAAAATGGAGACCCTCGCCTCTCCAAAATGGAGGGCTATCGCACCACGGCAGGCGGGTCAGAGTGAAGAACAGAGACTGAACTTTGACCCATACTGTTGCACCCCCTCCTCTCTTTTCCCTAAATGAATTCCAGAACTGAGGCCTCCCTCGCTCCCCGACATGTCGCCCACCCGATGTTAAATTTTAACTTCCCTGGTACCGCCTTTTCTTTGGAAAGGTACACAAGTAGGCGACGTATGTTCTTTTCACAAAGTCGCACCAATTTGCGGTATTATACTGTACTTACATGCGTACGCATTCTCCTCAGTTCTATTCTGTGTTAACCCACGTGTATACGTCGCATCCGAGTCATTCATATGATGTGTGCGTTCGCGAGGAGCAGTATCTTTTCTCCTAAAAGGCCGTGGCACGTTCTCAGCTTATTCTCCAGATGTGACCGTGGTGGGAGCATCAATAATAATAAATAAAAATTAGAAAATCATATCGAAAACGATAAGTAGAAAAAAAGATAAGTAAAATGACATACATAGTGTGTTTTCAGGGAAATATTTTTTCTGCACTATCCCGCCATAGTGAGTAATTGCAGCTTTTCTTTTTCTGTTACCTTCGTCTTTTTTCTTCTTGTACAAGGCATAAGTAATTAACAATCATAAATGAAATACAAATTTATACTTGAGTGCATTTGTAGTATCCAAGCTATCAGCCCCACTCTACAATGCTCATAGTTTCATCATTATTGTTTCGAATGGACAAGAATAACCCTGAAGAAGGGTTTAGTGCAGGGGCATTGTAGTGGGGAAAATAGTGGGAAGCAGGTTACAAAAGAGAAAAGAGAGAAAACTATCTGTGGAAAGATAGCTAACCTATAGTTCTTGTGAATATGGCTTGGTAGCAGTGTGTCAGACTGGTTTATTTGTATGTAACATGGTTAATTCATATTATAATAGGTAGGAGAGTGATAGAGAGCTTCAGATTAATACTTGTGCTATTTACTATATTTCATATGTATATGGATTGTGTTAGGTTTCTCAAGTTGTATTATGCTACTTCTGTGTTGCAGCAGATTTGGCTGGCCCTACTTGGAGTCTAATTCAACATAATTCTTCAAATAAAACAGATTCCAGTGAGATTTATTTATTTAGTTTTTAAAAATGAAATGCAGTAAAAGAGTAATCCTTTCTGAGTGTAGGGGCCAGAGTAAAAGGGCTCTCTGCCTTCCCTCATGCACAGGCTATAATGTTTATAATGTTTTCTAATATTGTCAAAAGTCACAGTGAAAGCAGAGAAAAAAGGCAGTCTTTAGACTGCTCAAACTTTCTGAAATTTGTTTAAAACACTTTATTATTGATAGCCATGATGACTACTACAAATGCATAGGCTTACACTTGTTGATTCAGTTATTCACAGAGGCGTGGCAATGGATTATTTAAGGGCAAGGGGGCCCACTAGAACTGCATATGTATGGGGTTCAGATTTTTGTGCTCTGCCCGTTTCAGTGGACCAGTGGGTTTGTGTCAAGTTATGAGGTGATTTTTCTGCTATTAATCTGGGTTATTCAGGGGCTAATGACCACTTTGATAGGGCAGTGCTCTCTGTGTTTGGAAAAAAAAGATGTCCCAAATGGAAGGAAGTGGTGCCACCCATAAGGGTTGCACCGAGGAACAAAATGAGCACCCCTTGCTTATTTACTCAGTAAAAACACACTTGCTCTTTTCCATCACAGTTCTTTTTCACACTTATGCGTTTACATTTACAGCTGGCAGCTGCCACACTCTCCTCCACTGACTCATGTGCTCTGCTCAGGTTAACCAGCACTGAGTCTCTCTTCCAGCACCATTACCTCCTCCTTCCTTACGCTTCCTCTTCTTCCTCTCTTCTTCCTTACCAAGGGTAACCACCTCACCACCTCATCTGACCTGTTTTCCTCTCTCTAGCCTCCTCTTGTCTGTGTTGTCTATTTAAAACTCTCATGCTGTGATACTGCCACCAGAACTTTGATTAATTTGTAGCGCTTATCTTGATACAGATGCTGCAAATAGGCTCATTCACAGGTGATAAAAGTACAGGGTCACTGATGAGGAAATAATAGCCTGTATGTAAATAAAAGAATGACTGAGTTAATCATGCATAAATAGTTATTTAAAATTAAACTTATAAAGGAGCCTCTGATCAAATTTTTTTGTGGATTTCCAAAATTGTAACGCAATCAAGAAAACTGGCACAACAAGCCTCTCATTTTACAATCAATCTCCTCCTCGTCATATCACCTGCAGCTGGCACCATGTGTGCACCCCATCTGAAGAAAGCATGAGGTGCACTTATTCTCACTGCTCATCCCTCTTTTATAAATACCATTTTAAGTGCAGAAAATGCCATATGTGTGTTTGTTGTTCATATGCATTGTGGCCCCAGGAGAGGGACTGGAGGGGAGGGGAGGGGAGGGGAAGAAGGAATGGTAGAAAAGAAAAAGGAGAGGTGTAAAGAAGACAGACAATGGGAGGAGGCAACAGAGAGAGAGTTGAAGTCACAAAGAGGAGAGAGATGAGACAGATGTGGGCTCAGTTTGCTCCCTGGACATGAGGAAAATAAGCTTTTGACGGCGCAGCAGTTCACAAACGTTGCAGCTATTTGTTGAGCAACTAAGATGGTCACCTTCATTTTATGTTGGCACAAACTTCAAGCAAAAGAAAATACAAATAACTTGAACTTAACTAATAACTTAACTAACTAACTGGTTCCTTGTAAGTACTATTAGTACTCAGGAGGGGGCACAACAAGATCACCTACTAAAAAGAGCATTAATAACCTTCCTCTTTGCACTGTACTGTAGTGTTTCAGTGCTGTTTCCTGGGTAAATGCATCCAGGTTTTGACTGAACAGATGAATCAGAAAGTGACTGATTTATACTTGGGTATGACTTGTATCACCTGTAGTAAAATCAAACAAGATTTTTTCTTTTCCTCACTCAACCTCAACTCCTCTTTGTACCAATATTTGTTCATGCAGAATCTAATTTATCCACTGAAATGACCAGGTTAGCAGTCCAGAAACCGTGATGATGGTGTTTGTGGAAGGTGTCTAAGGGCGGAATGATGAAGGTATTAAGTTGATGAGAAGACATGTAGATGGGGTTAGGTGATAGGATTTTGGCTGGTAACAAGGTCAATATAAATGCTGAATGGTGGATGTTTGGTTGCGCTTCTCCATTAGAGATAAAAAATTCATCTGAGATTTTATGCTGGCCAGAATGCTCTTATAAAATATTAACCCCCTGCACTTCTGTGCTCCTCTAGCTTGCAGCCAGTATTTGCTTCATACTGGGGACATTTGAGAGCAAGCTGCATAGTAAGGTTTTTGTAAGGGTAGCAGGTAATGGAAATGCAGGACACCACAGTCTCTCAGTGTGTTTCATGTGCCTTGGTAAACAGTAGTTACAGATGGGACTAGAGCAGCACCTGTAAAGACAGCTAATTAATATGATATCTCTTTTTTGTTTAATTCATACAAAGTATGCCAAATAGAAAAAAAACCCCCAAAAACTGCAAAATGATTTGACTTTTTTTAATTTTATTTAAATTTTTTTTTTTTTAACCTCCCAACACAACTTTAGAGGTGTTGGGAGGTGGATTTTGTAGACTTTGGACAGAGACAGTCTTTGCTAAGCTAAGCTAGCTAGCTGTTAGCATCAGCTATATTTGATGGACAGATGTGAGAGTGGTAATAATCTTCACATTTTTTCATTTTGTTTATTGAGTCTGGTATGCTGATTTGTTTAGTGTGGCCTGGAAGTGCTGTGGATTCCCACAATGACTGTTGGTGAAGTCACTTGAGACCCCTGCAGACAGCTGCTAATGCTCAGTGCAGTGAAACTCTGGATGAAAGGCTTTGCAATATATTGACAAGCACTTGTGTAACAATCAGCTGGACCCATTTGTGTGAACTTTTCTTTACTGCTAGAGTCTGTCCCAGTGCCAGAGAGTCCAGTTTAGCTGACTTGAAGTAAACTCAGTGTGGGTCCCGGTTGCCCTCCTTCCCTATGTTTGATTTGAGGTAGCACTTTCCTTAAACCTTATTCAACTGAATTATGGATGAATGAAGTATCTCTGAAAGTGAAGTGGTAAAATACATTGTACAACACAGATACATTGTAGAAATCTCCCCCACTATATCTTAATCACACTTCTTCTTTTCTTTTACACTAAAGGCTCTCCAAATACCTGCCTCATCAATGTGAATGCATAATTTCCTGATTTAGCACGTGACAGGTGGTAGTCATCACCTGCCATCTGGGTTGCATACGATCCTCTGAAAAAGATGTCAGTCAAACCCATCAAACATGCCTCTTCCTGGCACTGAAAATTCCCACTAGGAGCAATAAAGTACTGCCAACAAATACTCAAATACATTATCCCTTGATTTCACAGTCTTAATTCATCTAAGACTTTAGATGACTGTGTGGCTGAGTGAATGGTTTCACAGGAACTTTCCTCTTAGTGATGTAGGCTACTCATCAAGCTGCACAACACCAAGTAGGTGAATGCAAATATTTAAAGGAAAGCTAGTAAACCACAACAAGCCGTAGTGTACATTCATAGCTGGCAACATGATCAATAATGTTTCCAGAGGTCCATTTATGGCCTACAGTGCAGAGTGAACAGAAATAGTCAACATTTCATTGTTAGTAGTCATTGCAACTTTAAAGTTCCTGAAGAATTTTGGAGGCTTGTTGTAGCCTAAAATGACTGATTCAACAGCAGCCTCTCTAAAAAAATTGCAATACATGCCATGGCAGGAGCAAGTGTAAAATGCAAAAATAGTTGTGATTTTTTTTGCTTCTGTTGTGTAATTCAGTTGAAAACCAAAGGCACTGTGTTCCAGAGAAAATAAGGGCATGTGTCCCTATAACATTTTTCTCTGGCAGAAAAGTGCTGGCAGCGCTGGGGAGCACTGCATCCCAGCCCTTCATCAAAAAAGCGCTGTGCGTGGGTTTTGTTTCTATGACAACAATATCTTGAAAACACCAACAACCATCGCCGTCGTATGATAGACTAGCATTGGCCCTTTCAACAGTAAGTGCTTGGAGCGGCCGCACAAAAAAAGGCGGAATGCTCTGTAAAAAGACACTGGGTTTCCTGACGTGGCCTCCCCTTGTTTAGAACAATTGGAAAAAAGACAGTGGTGCTCCAAAGATAACACTATATTTACTCTCCCTAAAACTGTTTTGAGTGTACTTTATCACGTCACTTTGTTTGTACTAACTTAGCCTTATCACTAACTTTGCATATTCAGTCTAACTCATCTTGATTCTTTCAAAACTTGCAATAGATCTGGATGCTACAGCCTCTGTCTTGGTCATTTGTTATGTCTGTTGTCCATGCGTTTGAGCCATTCTCCAGGAGTGTTTTGTGGTAGAAAAGTTTGTGTCAATGGACGTCCGTGTCAGTCAATAAGTGATAACTGGTGAAATCTGCAGAAAAGTTGCAATTGTAGGACAAAATTGCAAGATCACACAGAATTCACAGGGATTGTTTGAGTTTGCATTAATTTTTGCGATCGTGACATCACATGAACTGGTGTTTCAAATGTGCAGTTGATGTTTTTATTATGTTTTCTTAGTTGTTCACATATTCATATTATATTGTGCGTGAAGAGGTTTTCCACATGAGATTAACATGTAAAATGTGCTTCACATGTAAAATTACCTAAAGAAGTTGAGGTATATTTTGTAAGGGAAAGCCAGAAAATGTTTACACCAGGTATTTGTGACAGCAGCTTTTTTCTGCATCTCTGGTTGTATTTGGGAGTCTTAACAGTCTCAGTATCCTACAAACTAACTAGGTTGTGCAACATGTCGACCTACCACCAGCATACAAAATTGTTGAATCGTGTCGCCTTGGTCCGATGTTAAAAAGGTACAAATTTAGGGGGTTTCACATGCTGTTTGACTTTATGACATCACTAAGACTGCATGAATGCATCTTTAGACAACAATTTAGCAAAAAACAACAATATCACCTACAGCATATCAGATGAGGTCAGAGGGGAAGTTTTTCTTGGGTGAGTGTCACTGTGCAACAGTCCACGTCTTGATTCAATTGTTGTTACAATAAATCGTGAAGTAGCATGTAATCTGGACGTGTAATGAGCAAGTAGCTCCATATCTATGTGTCACTGTAGTAATAAACATGTATCACTCTGTAGCTCATTAGGTAACACACTGAAACATAAGGAAAGGAAAGCAATGTTGATGTTGATTTTATTCCTAAAAGATCATACTGATCATACTGAGGGTAGTGCAACACTCTCATACCCACATTGTGGCCCCTGGGGCTACCTCAGTCTGGTATGAAGAGTTCTGACCCTTGGCCTTTGACCCCTCCTAGAAGCCTTTCTCTCCTCTAGCTCCTCTCCTCCACCTCCTCCTTGAGGACCACACTCTTGTCATTCTCTTGGCTTCTTTTTTTTCCTCCTCTTTCTCTCCAGCCCTTTGTTCTGCTGGAGGCTGGAGCTGAGCATGGATTTAATGCCTTCACAGCTGAGGGAACCTCAACAGTTCAACCTCAGACATATTCAAGCTTCACTGACAATGTATTTTTCATCTTTGCATATCAACACTGAGGTCTCAGCAAAATCCTTTTTTGTTTCAGTGGTGCGAATAAATTCTTTTATTTGTCATTTTTCAGGTACATATATAATTAACCAAAAACTCAAATACATGTTATTGATAGCAACTGTTTCAAGAAAGCTTTATACACTATGAATACACCCTGTACTGATATTGTGTTAAGCAATGAATGCTAATACAGTGCTATGTAGTTTTCAACCCAACAGATATTTTCATGTCACAGCTTTTGGAAACAAAAAGTACAGAATTGTAATTTTAAGGGTTTATTTGGTGTTCAGCTCAGGCTGAAGAAGGATGGGAGACCTAAGAAATGCAGGCCACACCCATGTAGGTAAAAGTCAAAGATATTTCAAATGATAAGAGATAAAAGATGAGTGAATGGACGCTCAAGCAAATGTGAAGCATGTTGTTTTGTTGTCCATCCACCCACCCATCCACCTTCTTTCTCCACCCATCCTAACCTGTTGCCATGGTTTCAGCCAATGGGGCAGTCTGTGGGTTGGCAGGCGGCGATGGTAGGGGTCAAACAAGTTCACCGATGTTGGCTTGGTGGGGGTTGGGATGTGTGTGGGGTGATGGTTTGGAATGGTGTTGGAGAGGATAATGGGGAGTTGATATGTTGATTAGGTAGAACTTTGTGTGTGTGTGTGTAGTGTAGGTCATGGAGGTTTTTAGGTGTGTATGGTGGGAGTTATGCATGTGGAGGTGTGGGGAAAGAGGCTGTTTTATGTGTACTTGGCAGGTTGGGGGTAGAGTTATGATGTAGCTGAGCATTGATTGAGGATCAAAGGGCTTTTCCATTTTTTTTGGAGGGGGGTTGTCAGGTATTCTGGATGCACAAAAGACTATTCATCTGTGCTGGAGCCTCCTGGGGGTTTTGGTGGGGTTTGGTCAGGGAATTGTAGATGGGGGGTTGGTTGTTGTTAGGGTTAAGGGACAATGATGCTCATTTGGGTGGGGTGTGGGGTTGGATAAGGAGTGGTAAAGATGGTAATGAGGCATAAAGATGGGACACCACACTGTTTCACATTACTACATTTAAGTTGTCTAGAGTGATTTTAGTAAGGCCCACAGCAGAATATTTCACTTCTCTTCAATACAAGCAGCTTCAGTAAGTAGGTCAAGGGTCAAAGATGAAGCATTAATCCAACAGATGCAAAAACAGTCCTATGTTTTCAAAACCGGTTTCCCCCTTTTTGAGAGTCATTTAGTTGTAACTCTGTTCCAAGCACCAAGACACCCCTTTAAAAAGTTTGTATTTTATGTGGGACTTGAGTCTGGACAGAAACAAAAAGATAACCGTGGTTTCCATTGTACCCCTCTCAATCAGGCACCTTAGTTTTCTGCTACAGTGAATCAGAAGGGTAATTACTGAGGGTGTTTATATGCAACAGTGAAGCAGGTAAGGTTGAGACACAGCCAAGAAAACATATACATATAGACAGTTACAATGATGACAGCAAGAGTACATTACCAAACCTGCACATACACAAACGCAGAAACTGATGCAAATATATTTATTAGCAAAACTAGAGAATTAAAACATAGTTGCACACATGCACCCCTTTTATCCATATTCCTCTGCTGGCTGGTTGGACAGGACAACATCCCACTATTTGCTTTTGATTCAGTGGTTTTTCTCAAACAACTGGAATTCAAGCCCCATAATAGCAGACCAAAGCAGCTGGGCTGGGATGGAGGATGAGGGGTACGTAGACATTGTGTTTCAGTGGTCATGTCAGAATCAAAATCCTTAAAGCAGCCAAGAAAAAGATGTTTCCAACAATCGATCTGGGCTTAAAGAAACAGTGATACAGATGGTGTATGGATATCAGCAGGACCTCATGGGTGATGTGTTGGGATGATACAAAATGTGTCTCCATACATTCAGTGGGGGTTGAATGTATGGTAGTTGGACGGTGATGCAAGCCACTGTCAATGCGTGTTGCCCTTAAGACAAATGTGATAGAAATAAGAGCTGAAATAAAAAGTGTCTATTTATGTTAATCTGAGTTTTATTTTATTTCTGTTGGAGGAACTCACTGATGAGAGAGTAAAGGTGCTAGTATATTTGATCAGAAGTGATTGGTGAATGCTTGGCTCTGACATATATCTGACTTTGGAACCATCCAACAAGTTTAATCCTGGCATTATAAAGAAAAGTTAGGGTTATGGTAACTGTTAATTACCTCAACACACAATTAACCATGTTTGACACAGCAGCTGTTTTAGTACAATATGGTGCTGTTGTTGAGCTTTGATGTATATAGGGTTGTGGTTGTAGAGTGAATAGTGACAACCAGGTCAGATGTAGTTGGACCCATGCTCATTGTCCTGTGTGATACACAGGGCTCATGTTGCTGCTGGATGCAGTGGTAGCACACCATTTTGCTTTTCTTATTTGTATCAGTGGAAATTACTTCAAACAGACTCCTTCCACCTGTTTCTCTCTCTGTCTTTCAAGACATGTTCTGGTTTCTCCTCCTTTCACTCTGTCATCCCCAAACCCTCAGCCTTAAACAGTTGTGACAGTGTTCTACCGGTCATCAGTGTCCAGTTTCAACACACACTCACACACAGTACGTCTCATGTACTGAACTGATGAGTTTAGTGTGTTTTTTGATTCTTTATATCACAAGACTTGTTTCTCTCAAGTCCCAAAAATGTGGTATATATATATATATATATTTAATCTTGCTAATATCATCTTTGTTTTCTCTCCACAGGACCAGGAAACTGCAGATCAGAAACATTCCACCTCACCTACAGTGGGAGGTTAGTTCCTATTTATTTTTCACATTAATTACACAGTCTGTTACTGTGCCAGGCTCCCAATGAGGAAACTAAGTTCGTTTTTTGTCTAAGAGTTTTTTTTTCATTTGGGGATGCCTTCTTGCATAAGTAGTTTTTCTTCTGATAGTTTCACTGATTGTCTTGAGTGAACTGAGGCTTCTTTGGTGTCTGTGTAGACAAAGTTGACCAAACACAAATACAGGCAGATGTTTATACCCACCCACCCCCACCCCACCCCGCACACGCACACACACACACACACACACACACACACACACACACACACACACACACACACTTTTTCAGTGTTTTTCAAACACTTTGACTAATTACAACTTTTTGAGTGAGTCACAGTGCCTCCCAGGAGAGACAAGCTTCATGGTTGTATTCACAGTTTTTCAAGAACAATAACCAAGAACAGTAAGCAGTTAGTGGGTATGTTATTTTCAGACTAATTTACAAAGTTCTATCACAAGCATCAAGGAAAATAGTTATTTTAGAATCCACAAACTTTTGGAAGTATAGATCTTTCTGGTATTGCTGCATTTATCACAAAGTGACAAAGTACTGAAGTGAACAAACCTGAGCAGCAAACTCTGAGTGTGGTAAAATACAGTGAAAATTCATTCTCAAAACAGCTTAGTACAACCAATGAACTCAGACAACAGAAGTCTAGGTCATGTCTTTGAACTGCAGTGTTCTGCCAATATAAGCCTTATCAGCTCCAACGTGCAGCATAAAGCAGGAGTTATGACAGCATCATTGTTAGAATTATGGCCAAAAAATCAGAATTGTACATGAGTGCTCTGAACTGGCTCAGATAGATGTAATAGCTGCCTAGGTACCTTCAGACAACAAGCTGTTGCTGTTACAGACTGCTGCTTCCTCTGGTCCTGGAAAATAAGGTTCTGTAGAGGTTCCTTCTCTGCAGTTTTTGTAGTTGCCATGGTCACACTGCAATGGCAGCAAGTTGACAAAGCGGAACCATCTTGATCTCCAAGAACAGTTGTTCAAGAGAACAGTAGCTGCCCTCCCTATGTGTTGCCATGTTTACAATGAAAACAATGCAGGTAGTAGGCACCAACCACTGGCTGTCTGAAAGCACCTTAAGAATTCACTCCAGTGTCCCCTGGTACTGGGAGGTTTGAAGCTGACCTCATTGCAAATATTTGCACACCTTGAGGCATGTGTTCATGTGTGTGTGGTGTTTGTGGGTCATATTTGACTTCAGCTCAGTGGGATGACCATGAATCATGGCTTAGGAAACACAAACCTTGCTGAGTATATATTTAAAGGCTCAAAAGACCACTTTGAGCTTTATGTGGAAATGAGTGCCATTTATTTGAAGATGCAGGTTACAGCACAGCTGAAAGATGATTCTGCAGTGATTGGAATCAAACTACCAATACCAGTAGTCATCTATTGGTCAACACATAGGGCTGACTGTTATAAGCCCTCACCAGTTGGTTGTTGGTGGCTAATTGCTGCAGTGATGTCTCCACCTCAGCTGGATATCTACCAACTATGATAACATTTAACAACTGCACAAAACTGACTGTGTATCCTAAAAAAACAGAGAGTCCAGGGGGGTGATGCAGGCCCTGATCATTGATATGTGCTTGCATTAACCACTCTAAAACACAGCTGTTTACTTTGCAGAACACAAGTCCAGACAAATGCAATTTGAAACTGAAATGCACTAATTAAACAAGAGATATGAATATTATAAACATGCACTGTGCACATACTATACAGTTCTGTGCAGCAGCATTATGCACAGCCAAAACAACACTGTTGATATGAAAGTGAAGAAAGACCAGAAGGATTTGAGTCACACAAAGTCAGGAGGATACAATGAAGTTGATGTTATTCTTTCCATATTTATAGATTGTTGACAAAAAAAAATATTTTTTAAGAATGAGGGGAGTGGAAGTAGGGTGAGGTGAGATGGGGGGACAATTATACTTTTCAACCCAAAGAAAAAAATGAAATGAAAATAAATTATTCTTTTTAATTGAGCGGGAACAGAAGGTAAGTCAAACCACATAAATTCAGATAGATAACATTTTCAAAGTAAAATATTCCAATTCCAAGTTCAGTGATAACCTTATGAAGCATTATGCCCGTCAGTACTGCTGGTTAGAACACTGACAACATGTTTTAGTCTGGCAGAGCTACAAGAAAGACTGGATTGTTGCACCTAAAATTGGATAAAGTCACTGCTCTGGGAAAGAACTGCAATAAAGCCACTTTTAAAACATTCCCTTTAACTTTTCATTTTTGTCACTCCGACTCACGCATTAGCAACCTTTTGCACACACTTTGCTACAGCTTTAGAGGAAGGAAACAGTTTATTAAGTGTTTGACTCAGTGTGTTTTCGTCAGTTTAAACATACCAAAAGTAAATAAAACCCTAGCTGGTCCAGACAGTTTGTGTGGTTATGTGGCAGCCACAGGCGACTGTTATTGCACTGTTATAAGAATATAATAATGGAGAACATGGTTTCTCCACAGGGCTGGAGGACCAAGTAGACTGCTGACAAAACACAACAAACATAAAAACAACAACAACTAAAAATACTATGTATTTAAAAAAATACCTCTTGTCCAGCCCCGCTTTACTTTAATCTGTTGATTCATCAAACGACATTGAATGCAAGAGATGGGATCAATGGGCTCCATGTGGTGTGTTTTTTTTTGTGCATTGCTGTGTGTGTAGTGTTATTGTTCTTGTGAGGATGTGGCACATTGCCTGCAGGAGTTTCTCTCTCTCTTTATCTGTGTATGTTTCCATCTGAATATGCGAAGGATCCTCTCCTTTTCTTTCTCCATATCTCCGCTGCTCTGATCCTGTCAACTGTGTCCACATGAGGGCGACATCTCACCACAGAGCTGACTGAAATGTGTCATTTGCATGCTTCTGAGCCTTAATGAATACAAAGGGTTACATGTCAGGCCATCCCAAAAATATCTGAATAATTATGTAAGTCAGAAAATGACTCTGAGGAGAGACAGGTGACAAAAAAGCGAAGCATTCTTAGTTTAAAATAAAAGGATATTAAATTCAGTAGAGGAATCAAAAGGGGGCAACATTATCTGGAATAAAATAAAAATGTGTAATTTTAAAATGTAGATGTTAAATGTATAATTATGCACAACATATTTGACAACACAAGCTCTTTAGCGGTGTACTGTGCCTGTACAGTATTTGTATATTGCACACATTGGCTTTGTTACATAAAATGTTTGTGGTATAACAGCTTTAATCTACATCAGCACTTATTGTGCTGACATTTGACACAATAGGTGTCCTTCCAAACTGGAGCTCTTGAGTGCTTCAGTGCTTTTAAGTCATCAACCTTTAACAGTTTTTAATTATAACTTCTAGTGTGAACCGTGATTTTACATAAGCAACAATATATTTTAAGCTAGAATTAGCATTTCAGAAAACAACCTGTTAGCGTAGGCTTATATCTATCAAACTGCTAAAAGAGACATTTTGGACTAGACTGAGATAGAGACAAACAACGATTCACACCATGACTGTGGGAGGAAGCTGGAGGAAACCCACACAGGCATGAGGAGAACATGCAAACTCCACACAGAAAAGCCCTGGACAAACCAGAGTTTGGAGCTAGAACCTTCTTGCTGTGAGGCAACAGTGCTAACTGCTGTTGTGGTGTTCAGCATCATTTGTCAAATTAGTTTCCAACTAATTGATCTTCTAAGTATATGTGCATTTATTTCTTACAGTGGATATAATTTTTTAGATTTTTTGTTTGTTTGCTCCCTGTAAAGATGATGGACAAAACTGCAAGATCAAATCAGGACTCATGTCTTGCAAGACCTTATTTGAATGTATTTACCTGACTCAGAATAGAAGATGATCAGTTAAACTCTTCTCTTCATGCTCAGTTGCATTTTCTTTTTGTTTTTATTCTACTTTTTTTTTTTTTTTTTTTTGCCTTTTCCACATGAATGACACTGTTTTGCTTTTCTCTCTTGCTTCCTCTATTTTCTTCCTTTCTCTCTGTGCCAGGTGCTGGATGGTCTGTTGGCCCAGTGTGGAACTGTAGAGAACTGTGAACAAGGTAAGACTTCTGACACACTCACAGAACTTCCAGCCTGCGTCCAAACCTTCAAGTCTGATCTTTGCTGTGATTTGTGTACACCAGTGACTTCTCCCATATATACACCCCATTACATACCTACATTACAAAGAGCTGACAAGTGAAGATGAGGAGCAGTACAAACAAGTAATGAGCTTAAGCATTTCCCTTTGTGCAATACTGTGACTAAACAGGGCACTTTGCTGTCCCCAAGTGGCAGCAGGGTGGTAACTGCTGTGTTCATTCTCACATTTTCCCAGACTTTTAATAACTTTTAATAGGATAACTAACTAACAGTCTAATCTCAAGGCACTTTGCTGTGTATGGTCAAAACCGTGTGATATTGTAGAGAGAAACCCAACAGTTCCTCCATGAGCAAGCACTTGGTGACAGTGGAGAGGAAGAAACCTCATTTTGGAGTCAATGCAGAGACATTTTCTTTTTATGACTTGATTATTTATTCATTAATTTATATAACTTTTATTTTGTGAGCAGCATAAGGGGGGCACATCTGTAATTTTGTTAGACAATCCTACATTGCATAATGATAATTAAACTGAATCTTGAATCTTGAAGCAAATACAGGGGAAATATGTCTCTTTCTAGTTACTGTCAGTACTGGAGGCTTTTCACAGAGTTATTGGGTCATTCTGATAATAGTGAATTATAAAAAAAAATCTATAATTAGTAAAAGTGAGCTGGTACAGAAAGTTTAATACTTTCTAGGCTTAGACAGACTGATAATAACTGTGACTGTGCAGCTGTTTGGGACAGAGTGTCCTGAATGAACCACGGTGAACTTGGAACAAAAAATAAAAAGAGTAGGGCTGCAACTAATGAATATTTTCATTATTAGTTAATCTGCTGATTGTCTTAAGATAAGCCCAAAATGATGTCATCAAATGCATTTTGTTCAACCAGCAGTCTTAAATGTATTCACCTATGGAAACAAAGAAAAGCAGCAAATCATTATGATCTTTTTGTCAGTTGACTAATTGATTAATCATTTCAGCTCTAATTAAGAGGAAGACAAGAGAAGCTTTTTTGGGTGATGAAGGAAAAGTTAGTGTTTTTATATTTTATTCATAATTTGAATTGGACAGCCATCTAAGAAATGTAGTTTATGATAAACATACTTGGAAAAGAGCCTGAGTTTGTGTTGTTATTCCACCATTCCATCAATCTAGTATGCTCTATTGCAATTATGCATTACATATATTAGTGTCCTGTCAGATCGGAGAAATCCATAAACTGTTTCAAATAAAGTAGGTATTGCTAGCATGTAAAAGGGATACACCTGTGCTTCCTCTGGACACCTCCTCTTTCCTCCCTCCCTGTCTCCTTCAAGACACATTTATGGGATGACCTTCAGTGATAGTGGACCTTGGTCAGTTTCCAGGTCACAGGCTGGTGGATGGAGGCATGGGGAAAGGGAGGAAGAATTAGCTGAAAGGAAAGCAGCCAGTTGAGGTGGTTTGAACATTTTATCAGAAAGCCTCCCTAATGCCTACATGTGGAAGTGCTCCAGACAAATCCAACTCAGTGGACACCCTGGTGTAGAACCAGAACATGTTATTGAGACTACATATCCCATTTGGTCTGCAAAGAGAAGATTGTTGTCCTCACAACCAAATACTATTACTACTACTGTATATTATTATTCTATCTCCTCCATCAGGCAGATTAATCACATGAACCTATAAAGCAAGAATCTGTGGACTGGAACAACAGATACTTTTTTAGTTTTCAATACCTTTTGTCAAGAGGACAAGGATGGATTGCAAGGTATTGTTACCCTCAACCCTAAGATGATTGTAAAAACGCCAAGATCCCTTGCACAGCCTCATACTTAACCTTAATCAGCCAGGATATCAGTGACCTACTGAAACTAATACCATCAGCAGTGTGTGGTGTCTTGCCTGTTAAAACAAATAAAACTTGGTTTTATTCCAGAAGCCATTAGAGTTATGAAATTTAGGGACAAATAAAGTATTTTCAGTTGAATTGATTTTAATACTAAGATGCAAGGAGGCCAAAAAATAAATAAATAAATAAATAAATAAATCAAACATGGAGAGAACAAAGGCCCTGCTCCTGGTTGAATGATAAAGCCAGGCTTTTGGCCTCTAGACCTACATCAGGGCAAATATCTCTACCTGCATTGATCCAGGACTGTGTAATCATCAATCATATGTGGCCACAAGCAATATCACAACTAGTATTTAATTTGATACACTGAAATGAACTATGGTTGAAAAAAAGTCTTGCGTAACAGTAACCATTGTGTTTAAATCAGCATCTCAGTCAGAGTGGGGATGAACTGTCTTTCCACAGCAGTCAATTATCTGATTTAGTAATACTAACTGGATCATGAAATCATTGCAAAATGCCAGTGATTTTACCATAGCTGTGGTTACCCAGTGAACCCAGATCAACTTTCAGATAACCATTTTTTAAAACCCATAATTAAACAAACATATGTGTTAAGAAGTCTCTGTCTCTTGTCTTTCTCTCTCTCAGTGAACACAGACAGTGAGACTGCAGTGGTTAATGTCACATATGCATCCCGGGAGCATGCAAGGCAGTAAGTTCTTCTATCCTCCCTCAATATCCTGTTGACACTCTCTGTCTCTTTCACTAAATCTCTTACGTTCACTGTGTTATATCTTAAAGCCAAACTCCTGATATTTTACACAATATGAAAAAGTGTGTTCGAGATGGATCTGCATATTCATACCTTTTACAATATATACAGTCTCATGTGGTGTCTAAAACTGTGAGATCTGTAGAGACACTCTGTATAGACATTTTAAAGAAGAATAATAATAATTAATAAATAAGTTCAAAATGCAGTCTATGTTCTGCGCTCCACTTGTGACATCTAGTGGTCATTTAAAGTAACTGCAATGTAAACCATGAGCTGTGCTTGAGAGTCTCATCTCATGTCATTGCATTGGTGAAGTATTACAACATTTGACTTACATTAAAATAAATTCTATTCTATACTGTAAAAAAAAGATCTATTGCAAGAAAAAGTTTTGCATATAAAATTTCATATATAGCAGGGAATGTTTTGAAAGTACTGGTGATCTGTCCAGGATGTACCCCGCCTCTCCTCCAGTGTCAGCTGGGATTGGCTCCAGCCCCCTGTGACCCGTATGGATAAGCAGTATAGAATGGATGGATGGATGTTTTGAAAGTGTAAAAGTGCCTATTAGGCAGTTAGGGAACATCCAGTCCATATCAGAGTGTTATATTCTATTAGTGGATTATATACAACAACCAGTAACAACTTATTACACAAAATAAAGCTGTTCAAAATAATAACTATAGCTGTCAGATAAATACAGTGAAATAAAAAGTACATGATGTACACTTGCCTGTGTCATGCAGTAGAAATATAAAGTAGCAAACTCAAAAAAGTGCAGTATAAATATATTTAATATAAAATGTATAGGATATCACTTGTATGAATTTCATGCTGTACATGACCGTGTGCTCACATGCTTCGTCCCTCTCAGAGCCATCCAGAAGCTGAATGGATACCAGTTTGAGAACAATGCCCTGCGCGTCTCCTACATCCCCGATGACATCTCTGAGCTGGAGGGAGGCCAGCGGGGTCCTGACAACGGCCGGCGCCCTGGTTATGGGCCTCGTGGTGGGCCCCGTGGTGGGTCCCCGAGCTCAGGGATGCCTGCCAAACCTCCACATGCTGACATCCCTCTGAGACTGCTGGTACCCACAACAGTATGTTGGAGCAATCATCGGCAAAGAGGGAGCAACCATTCGCAACATCACCAAGCAGACACAGAGCAAGTGAGTGCAGAGTTTATCTCTGCGTGTTACTGTTTATATCTGACAGTAATGCAGCAGACTCCGCAGTATATATATTCCTGTTGTTGTACTTGAGTCACATATCTTCAAAAACAAATATTGCTGTTTTTTCTGAAAGAAGACAGGAGTAGTGTTCATTGTGTAGATAAGCACACACACTCTTAGAGCTGAGTTAATTCATGCTGGGTGACCCACCTAATTTGGAAAAAGGATTCTTGGGAGGTAATAAACCCACTTGACCCAACTCTAGCGGCGGCTGCACAAGAATGTGGCATTCTGATTTAAATAAAGCTTAGTGGTTACTTGATCACGCAACATCCATCCATCCATCCATTATCTACACTGCTTATTCGTTAAGGGCTGGAGCCTATCCCAGCTGACACTGGGTGAGAGGCGGGGTACACCCTGGACAGATCACCAGTCCATCACAGGGTCAACATATACAGACAAACAACCATTCACACTCACATTCACACCTACAGGGAAGTTAGAGTCACCAATTGACCTGCATGTCTTTGGACTGTGGGAGGAAGCTGGAGTACCCAAAGAGAAAGTTACATGCACAAGCTAACATGTTGGCTTGTTAATTTGCCTCAGAAAAGGCAAGGTGCCATCGGGTTGGTGAAGAAGGTGACTTAATAAATTGGTCATAATCTTTCCCATCACTGCAGGATCGATGTACACCGCAAAGAGAATGCAGGTGCTGCTGAGAAGCCAATCAGCATCCACTCCACCCCTGAGGGCTGCTCAGCTGCTTGCCGCATGATCCTGGATATCATGCACCAGGAGGCTAAAGACACCAAGACGTAGGTTTTTAATAAAGTTAAAATAATGAAGCATAACATGATCCTGGACACAGTTTTTACTTTTTTTTTGTTGTCCGTTACCATAATAAAGTGTCATCTTCCAGTGAAATCTAGGAACATTTTGTTTGATTTGCAGTGCTGAAGAAGTTCCTCTGAAGATTCTAGCTCACAACAACTTTGTTGGGCGCCTGATTGGGAAGGAGGGACGCAACCTGAAAAAAGTCGAGCAGGACACAGACACCAAGATCACCATCTCCCCGTAAGACTAAAAATTCACTTCCGTCTGTATATACTCAGTGCTGCTGGACTCATATTTAAATATTTAATATTTAATCTATACTGCTGTAAATCCTGCTGTACATATTTAAGATTTAAGTATATTATTTCCATTCTGCTTGCAGAACTTTTTGCACATACATTTGCACTACACTGGAAACTGTAAAAACTGAGGCCTATGCAAACGAAATTTCGTTCTGTATACACTTGCTGCATACTGAATGACAATAAAAGTCTGTCTAAGTCTAAGTCTAAGTAAGACACACTCACATATGCTCTCTGACTGTCACTTTCACTTTCAAAGACTACGTTCAACCATGTGAATTAGTTTTGGTCGATAGGTGATTTATGAGACAGAAAAATATCTACACTTTATAATACCCCCCCCCCCCCCCCCCCGGATTTGTACAGTCTCCAGGACCTGACGCTATACAATCCAGAGAGAACCATCACAGTTAAAGGCTCTATTGAAGCCTGCTGTCAGGCTGAAGTGGAGATCATGAAGAAGGTCAGAGAGGCCTACGAGAATGACATTGCTGCTATGAATGTGAGTCTACACACACACACACACACATCCTTGGCTTTGTGGGGTCCTGTCGTTGACATAATGCATTCCCTAACCTTAAGCATCACAACTCAATGCCTAACCCTAACCTAAACCCTCACCCTAAAATCAAGTCTTAACCTTGGTAGATACAAATATGCAACCATATGTTTAAAATGGAATTATAATCCTATGTGGGTGAAGAAGCGCCTCCAATTGAATTATTTTTCCATTGTCACTGAAACAAAAATGTTTCTTGATTCTTTTAACACAAATTTGCAATGAAGAGAGAAAGTGATCCAGTTGAAAAGCATTCTAAGGAGGCACATAGGCCGTTTATTAAAAGCTGAGGCTTTGGAATAACTCATTTAAACCCTGATGATCAAAAGAATCAAATCAGAATTTTAAAAAATTGTTTCATGATCAAGGGGTTCTGGGTTCAAGCCCAGGGCTTTTCTGTGTGGAGTTTGCATGTTCTCCCTGTTCCTCCCACAGTCTAAAGACATGGTTGGTATGTTAATTAAATCTACATTCAGTGCAAACACATTCATATTTTTCCATCTTAACTGTGTTACTGATAAATGCTTTGACAATAAATGATAATTCACAGAAATAATAATGTGTTGTTTTGTTGTAAAGGAAAAAGTGAATTGAATGATTTAAGTTGCATATTAATATAGGAGAAAATAAATTAATCCTACACAGTAATCACACTGTGTGCCATTAAAAATAAAAATATCAGTGGTTAAACAAGGCTTACAGTGAAGGGATATGAACTGTGATTTGCTCATCCTCCCAAAGTCAGAGCAATGCCACTACCTAGCTGCAGGGATTGGTATGGCTAGGATTTTTTCTTTATCTATCCATACCCTTATCAGTCATATAATTACTGGTATGTTACTACTTTATTTCATTGCTTTTGCAACCCTGGCCCAGACAGAAAGGACAGAGCAGTGTGAACATAAATGATAAAATAGGAAATCAATATGTGGCGGTCAATGGGCTGCCACAAATAAAATAATGTTAAGGAAACATTGGACCCGACCCTAGAACCGGGCTGGGGGCATATTTGCAAGTTGCAATGGTGCTCCTACTTGTAAAATTTAGTCGCACGGTTGGAGAACTGTCTGGAGCCCTGCTAAATCATCTTTACATCACTGATGACCTTTTAGATGGCATGAGAACTGAAACATGTGATTTTCCCACACTTGTACACCTCCACATGGTTTCTAACCTGTGTCCTCTCCACAGCAACAGACCCACCTGATCCCTGGGCTCAACCTGGGTGCCCTGGGCCTCTTCCCCTCCTCTTCCAATATGCCCCCACCTCCGCCTGGAAATGCTGTCAGTGGTGCCCCCTATGGCTGCTTTGGGGTAAGAATACTTACGTAAACGTAATTTCACTGAGACAGAAGTTACTTTAAACCACCAGAGAGCAACATCTGTCTCTCTATTTCTCTGGACAGTTCTGTGGATTTCTTAAGCTTCTCAAAGCCCCTCTGAGATACCCAAACATATGTAACCACCAAACTAGATTTTAGGTTGTTCTTCCTTTAATGACACTGAGAGAGACATAAGATTTTCAGCCTATAGCAGCATTGTGGTGCCCACTGTGTCCAGACATCAGGAAGTAAAACTACTGCAGTGTTTTATATGTCAGTCACCTGATCATTCTTCATACTCAGATTACCAGTTTAAGGAGTCAGTTGTCTATGTTTAATGTGTTGACTGTAGAGCCCTAGAGCATAGATATCCACCAGTTGCTTAGCAATATCACCACTCTTCATTCAGGACAAATTCTTTGTATTTTAAATACTGACTGGAAGTTCTATCATAACATTTTTGCTTTGTGTGTCTTCAGGCTCCAGAGCAGGAGACAGTGCATGTATACATCCCAGCACAGGCAGTGGGAGCTATCATTGGAAAGAAGGGACAGCACATCAAACAGCTGAGCCGCTTCGCTGGGGCCTCCATCAAGGTCTGTACTTTACCAGTGAGACTGTCCTCCTTGAAAAACACAACCACATATGTACAGCAGCTTATTACTGCCCACAGTTACGTCCTCTTGTGAAGCGACATCTAGTGGCCATAGTAATTTATGACATCTGTGGAATAGATGGAGTATAAAGAGCAAAAATAGTGGGTCAACCAAGCACAGAACCCTCACACAAGAGACGTTTGAAACTGATAGTTATCATTGTTTCTTTGACAAGCAATTTTAAACTTAACCTGGTCCTTTTTATGCCTAAACCTAACCAGGTACTCTGCTCTGCACACATTACTCTGGGCTGATTAAACTATACAGACCTCCTCTGCAAGTGTTTCATGGGAAAATAAATATGTATACAGTTATTATTCACAGTTGAAAATGTGTAATACTGTTCTTCTAAAAATTAGAATTGATCTTTATCAAAAGATAAGGCAGTAAAGCACAATTCTTGTTGTAGTAATGCTAATTCCATATTAGGTATCAGTTGTGAATCCAAAAATTCTCAGACCAGGACTTTGATCAAAGTGTAACTGTACTTGTTAGTTCTGACTGCAGTGACTCCTCAGTGTTGTAAAATAAGGACTACAATCATGTCACAATGTCCCCTCTCAGTTAGTGAATAGTCGGCCTCCAAAGATGTCCCGTCAGAGCTGCATCACAGCTTCATATGCACCATGTCATGATTAAGACTACCCATCATACACTGAACATGCTCCAAAACTGCACCAGCACAGCACTGCTGGGTGTGGTTTCCTCTCCATACAGAGTGGAAAACCAGCACTGTAAACCATTTCAGTTAATTAAAACATATTTCACATGATTTGATTTGGTTGAATCCAGATAAAATAAAAATACAGAGAAGGCACTGTCGTGTCTCGATCAATACTTAAAAGCTGTGAAAAGATGAAATGACACTATAATACAGCATGTCTGCCACCTGCTGTTGTTATCGGCTGATAGAGATTCTGCCTGCAATCCATTGATGCTAGTTTCCCTGCTCTCACTGTTTTATATAAGTGGCATACCAGTACAGCCCAATGAAACACAGCCACTGTGTTCAACATTGCATATGCTTCAATATAAAAAGCTTGTATAGGATATTTGCCATACCCTTCATGTCCTGTTTCCAGCAGTTATATTGACAATATCAGTGTGCCCTTTTTGGGATATTATTCGTAAACATCTTAAATGTCTTTTATTAAATTATCAAACCTAACTCTAACTGAGAGCTGAACCAAGTCTTTACACTTGATATGTAAGACCAAAATTTCAGTCTAAGTTTCTGTATACATACCTGCCCTGGTTTCTATCAGTCAAACAAAATGTGAGTTGTAAGTGGAAAGCACAGTGATATTTTTGAAGAACTCATAACTTATTTGTGTCCACCCTCTTCTGAAACCAAATCTACACCCTTTAAAGTCAGTGATGTATCTTCTCCTCTCCTCTCCTCTCCTCTCCTCTCCTCTCCTCTCCTCTCCTTTAGATCGCCCCAGCTGAAACTCCAGACTCTAAAATGAGGATGGTGATTGTGACAGGACCCCCTGAGGCTCAATTTAAGGTAAACACCAACAAGTATTGTTGTACACGTGTAAGTACATTGTAAACTGATTAATGTTCATAACATTTCTTCTCAACTGAGACAATAATAAAATCAAAAACCTCTTTGTCTCCCTCCTACAGGCTCAGGGCAGAATCTACGGCAAACTGAAGGAGGAAAACTTCTTTGGGCCAAAGGAGGAGGTCAAACTTGAGACTCACATCAAAATGGCCGCAGCTGCTGCAGGAAGAGTCATTGGAAAAGGAGGCAAGACGGTACGTGACCCTAACACCTCAGTTTCCTCCTCTTGCATAGCATGCTTTTGTTGCCACAGTGAGAATTCTGTCCATGAAGTGCACACTCACACACACATACACACACTATGCTCTCAACCCTGAGACTGACTCTCCACATTTTTTCCATCAAACACTACAACATTCCACCTCATGGGTGTTGCTGCTTCCTATAGTAACCAAAATTTGTGTCTCCAGGTGAATGAACTGCAAAACCTGACAGCAGCTGAGGTGGTGGTCCCCAGGGAACAGACACCTGATGAAAATGACCAGGTCATCGTCAAGATCAATGGACATTTCTATGCTAGCCAGGTACTCCTCCCACTCTCTCTTCTGATGAGGCCCTAAACAGAGAACTTTGGCAATTTAAGAGCATGTAACTAAAGAGTCATGAGTGATTTTATCAACAAAAGAACTGAAAATATATTCACATCCTGTGAAAAGTTACTGCCACATTTTAATGGCAAACCTCAAAATGTATGTTCTAAGTGTATTGAAATTTGCACAGTATTTTTGTCTAATTGAGGTTACATAGTCCACATTTTTCATATGTAATGGTTGCGTTAAGTTATTTAGGTACAGGTAAGTCACTTCCTGCATGGCAAAGTAAATGTTTGTGGTCAACTGATGAGGTATGCCTTGTTTTTTGGGATGTCTTGAAACCAGAAATTTGGTTATCAGTAATCAATGCCATTGAAATTCCACAATTTTCTATACAAAATTCAATACCACAGTACACACACACACACACACACACACACACACACACACACGTGTACACACACACACACAGAGAGAGAGATCCAGATGCTTGTTTTTCAGGTGCCTAGATAAGTTTGAGGTGTTTCATTCATTGATTTTCATTTAGGTCAAACTGCTCTGTAACACCACGTGCATGCTGGCTTTTAGTTAGCTATGACTTGTTTCTGATGATCTGCCTACAGAGTCAAAGCATTTCCAGTATCTATGACAGCCACAGTATCTTTGGTAACGACAATAGTGTAGGAAAAAATTCCAATACTGGCATATTCCTCAATTCTGGTGACATTCAGCTTTTTTTTTCTTTTTCTAAACAGTAAAATTGCATCCATCAGGCTATGGTTGGGCAATGCTTGGGCCTTAGAGGTTGTGACGATCATTGCCAATCACATTTGCTACACTCTTTTCCTTTAAATACAGGACTCAGTTTGGGAATCTTGCGAAGAGTTTTCTTAGAGGAAACTCTTTGTTCTCTGGGACTCAGAAACAGAAACCACCATACAAATGTCCACAATCTTGTATTGTTATACAGGAAGACTAAGTAATTTTATTCTGTCTTTCTGGTAGTAATGTCATAATTGGAATATAACTTTTTTTGTCACATCAGCTGGTTGAAAATAGGAAAGATAAGAAAAACGAATAAGGAACAAAATGAATAAAAGGGTTGTTTTATTTTACTGAATTAAGTGACCAACATCATGAAATAAAAGTGGACTGAGCAGTTGACCTGCTCTGAACTGATGGGTGGTTGACTGTGCAAAACATGATATTTTTTGGCTTTAAGGTTGCTGGATTTGCATCGCCACCCCCTCTTCACCCAAACCAGTGCTGTTGAGGATATAACCTTAGTGCGCTGCAGGAAAATACCAGTGCACCTGTGCACCACTGTGCTTCCTGCTCTGTGATGGAACAAAAATAAAGCCCATAATCATCTGAGTTAATAGAGTTACATGCAAACATGTTAGAGCAGTGGCTTATTTACACATCTAGCTGTCAGTAGGAATACCTAATGTTAACATCAGTAACATTAAGTTGTGTGTCTGTCTACCTAACAAAGAGAAGTCCAATATTTATTCTGTTTGGTCTCTATTTTGCTCTCTACAAACATTGTCTTCTGTTTGTTGCTAGTATAGATAAGTAATATTTTTACTGTGAGATCTCAAATAGTGCAGCTTTAACGTTTGCCACAAACCATTCTCATCTCTCCTCTGTCCTCCAGTTGGCTCAGAGGAAAATCCGGGACATCCTGACCCAGGTCAAACAACCACAGAAGGGTGGGACGGGTATGAGCCCTGGCCCTCATCCACAGGGCTTCACAGAGATGGGCAGTCCTACACAGGGTCTCACTCAGGACCACCAGCCACGCAGGAAGTGAGGGTCCCCACACCCTCCTTAAATGCCGTGGGGCACCCCTGCCTGACGAACAGAGAGACAGACACATGCACGGACGGACGGATAGACAGACGGACGGATACAGGAGAGCGACACACGGACCCAGCGATAGACAGGGAGAGATATAAAGAGGGAGGGACTATGCCCGATAGCCAGAGAAAGATAGGTGTTTAGAGAGGAGAGATGAATAAAATCAAAAGATGAAATGAATTAAAAAGAGGAATAAGATTAAAAGAAACTTGAGAACAGAGACCAGATGCCAGGCCAGAAGAGACACTGATTGAAGATGGAGGAAAGGAGGGATGGAGAGATGGAGGGGTGGTGTCCTTCTAGTGTGTCTTGGCAGGGGGTGCAGCCAGCTCCTCATCTGTTAAAACAGATCCTGCTTCAGATAGGTTTAAACAACATGGGCAACATTATTCACCATGTAGGGTGAGCCTTACTGCTGTTGTTTACATCTGTCCACAGGGGTTCAGATCTGGTGTAGAGGGGTGAGCCTGGCTGGACATATCTGTGTTTCGTGAGACACACTAGCAGGGGCCCATTTGCCCCTCTGGTGTCCCCTAGAGACCTCTCCAACCATCTGCAGTCAGTCCTATATTTTAAGGGTGGTTTTTTAAACACAGAGATATATGTATAGAAATGTTTTATTCAGAGCTATTATTGATAATATGCAGTGAGGCAGAGCTGGGAGAGGGAGCAGGGAAACTGCTGCAGTGGCACAGAGCGATAGGTCACAGGTCTGGCACCCAGCCTCACCCAGCCCTATTCCCTGTCCCAATGAGAGTCTGGAGGAGGGGCCGCAGATGTTAACACTGCTCTTTAAAGAGCTCTCTGAATAGCAGAGAGTAGAAAAAAAGAGAAAAAAGAAGAAAATATGAGGTTGTAAATATATAATCGTCATGTCAATGTTAAGAAATGCTGCGTCTGGCCGTCTTGCCTTTCTTGTTAAGGGGTCATCTGTATATTACCCAGTTCCTCGTCTGTCATAATATAGCATAATGTAGCCAACAACAAGGCCGGGGACTGGGGAGGCACTGAGAATCCCCCTCCACATTTGGCTGTGTGACGGAAGGCGCAGCAAGAGACAGTAAGGGGAGCTGAGGTCGCAGCTGGTCCTGCAGTTCTATTGCAGCGGCTTAGCTCACACATGTAAAACCATTATAAAACAACTTTAAAAAACAGCCAGCAGCTATGCTAGTTGGCTAGCGACCCACACCTTAAATGGCATATTTTATATATATTATATATATATGATATGTGAGTTAGCCCGGCCCCTTGGGTGAATGTATTGAAGGCAGGGAGTCAGGTGTGAGGTTTCGCTACACCTGTATGAAACTCCTGCAGTGACAGACAGACAAGGTGTGTCTGAGACTTTCTGCTCATTGCCTTCTTCTAGTGCTGGATACTCAAGGCCAGTCTTGGACAGGATGGCACTCTCAGAACAGCTGGGGTTCCTAAGACCCTCCCTGCATTAAAGTCAGCTTTGTCTCTGACAAACATGGCCTCTAATGCTTGTCATAATAAAGAAAGTCTGAGGCTGGCCTTGGCCAAGCATGGGAACCAAAAAGCCGAAGTCTTCCAAAGCTCCTTGCCTTGAGCTCAGAGAAGGTAAAATCAGAATGAAGGGGAGCGGCTTCCTCATTCTCTCTCCCAATCTGCCGAAGGCCTGTAGGTGGAGCCTCCAGACCCTGCCTGCGTATGATAATGAGGGGTGGGGTCTATGCCTGGATGCTCTCGCCAAGATTAGAACAGATTAGAGAAGAAATGAAAAAGAAAAACCTACCTCAGGGTAAAGTTACCTCAGTATTCCTAACTTTTTCTTTGCTTGCTGGTATTTTATATAAGAAGAAAAAAAGAAAAGAAAAGAAGAGCTCATAGTCCTGAATATTTTTATTTTTTTAAGAAAAAAAGTATTTTTTTTTAGGTATTGTCTTGTTGCTTTGGTAATTTTTTTCTGTTTTTTTTGGTGTGATGATGGTTGAATGAGCTCAGGATGACGAAGAGGCAGTGTTTTTTTTCATAGTGGGGGGAGATAAAATGCTGAGAAGAAATGGGTTGTGTGCCATTTTGCCTTTTTAGGTGAGAAAACATGCTCTCTGTCTTCCTGAAGTGTGATTGGAGCAGCTGTTGACTGAAACGGAAAATTGGCCAATGGGGAGTGGTATTTACTCAAGAGTGGGTCCTAAAGTGCACATGGTGACCGAACATGCCACTGGGATATCTTTTTACTGGGCTCATGTCATCATAGGGGTGTTACTAATGATTATCATACAGAATGACGGGCACATTCAGACAAACTCATCCTCAGGTCGCATTCAGTCACTGCGAATCCCTTTTCTTGTGGCTACTGGCCCACCCTGAGGGACCCTCCTCTCCTGCCTTATTGTGATGACATCATCATGATGCACCAAACATTACGAGAGGGCTTTAAGTGTTCAAAATAACGACAAAAGTTTTCTCACCCTTAAAGAGGGCATGTGAAAGTAAGCTTTCAAGCCAAATTTCACCCAGTCTGTTTTACCTTTCTTACCTAGAGGTTGGGAACTTCGGATCAGAGTTGTGTTGAATGCTGCAGCAGTGGTCCATCTACAGCATAACTGGAAATGGACACAGGAGAGGGCATTCTACCTGCACACACACCTAGCTCTGACTTCTCTGAATGTGAATATTTATTACCTGTGCACTGACCACGACACCTCAGATGCTCCCTGTTGGCTACATGTGTGCTTGGCGTGTGAGTGTGTGTGTGTGAATGTGAGTGTGATTGAGAGTGAAAGTGAAGGCAAGTGTGTGTGCGTGTTTGTGTTCACTGGTTTTAAATGTTCATTTTTGTCAGGGGATGTGGTTGGGTGAAACTTGTAAAAAAGCAGAAAAAAAGTAGGACGAGAACCTATGGCCCTCCACCTGTGTTCCAACTGAGTGAGGAGGGAGAAATCCAAGATCCTTTTGAAAAAATGGGAGCAAAAAAAGAAAAACAAGAGAGTTTAAAACTACCATAACTCAGCTGAATAATAGATTAAACCTGTACATAAAATATTTAAAAAAAAGGTGATCATGATACTTTTGTATTTTTGGAGAAAAAAGCATAAAAAATCAGAGTGGGAAACGCCTTTGAGAAAAAAAGATTATGTAAGCCAAGTCATGAGAAGGACACTGCCAGATAACTCAGTCTTTTTATTGTCACACCTGCGGCTCGGCAACATACATTGCCAACCTTCCTTGACTATCCTGGCTCACCATCAGACAGGGAAAAGTCTATTGACCTCTATGCTTCCATTTTGTCCAGGGTGGTAACTTCACAGCTTGACATGGGTGTCAGGTTCCTACCAAACCATAGGCTCTGTTCACAACCACCAAGACATTTAGGATTTGTTATTCAGCCTGCAGCCATTTTGAATTGGTTAGGATTCATGTGTTTATTTAATTTTGTTTATTTAGTTTTGACAATACAGCAAGCTTTATTTGGATATGACATCTGGGACGTGTTGTTTGCACTAATTGATTAAATATGTAAAACCAACGTCAAACTATTAAACGACCGAGAATCTCCTGTAACACCTGATGCAGTTCTTAAAAGAAAAGGTGGAAGCTGACGGGAGGAGAAGGCGCAGGAGGAGGGAGAAAGGAGGGAGTGGTCAAACTTTGGGGACGGGATGTAGTGAGACATCTCACTCCATTTGATCAACTAAATTCCACCAACTTCTCTCCTGTTCTTCTCTTCTCCTCCTGTGCTCTAGGAGAAGAGTGAATGCTTTTGTTACTTTTGATGAAAAATCATTTCATTTTTGGAGGCCGGGCAAGGCGTCAGGTCCCTCGCCCTCTCTTGCCTTCAATTCTCCACCGTGTTTGTTTAGCTCTACTTCATTCAAGACCTTTCCTTCTTACTTAAACCAGCTTTTTTTCTTACTATCATTCCTGACTCTCTTTTGGAAAAAGAAAATAGAAAATAGTTGAATTTGATAATGTTATGTTCTTTTGTTTTTGAATGCACAAATCTATTAACAAAACGGTTACTAAATATGCTGAACTACTAACAGGTAGGCCAGTTCAAACGACATTAACTGTGCAAACACAGAAGGGCTCAGTCAGGCTGACATAGAACCATTCTGAGCAAATAGCGAAATACTCAACTTAAGGTCTTAAGATAACTTCAGTTGTGTTCAGAATGAAAGTTGCTATATTCACATGGTGGTATCTCATTTGGAATTAGACTCTTCTTCATCTGTTTTCTATTTACGATGAGAGACAGTAGAGAGAATACATTTTTAAAGGTTGTTGTGTGTCACAGCAAAAGAAACTGAGACACACACCATGCTATCTGTGACAGTAAGAGAAGCTCACATAAATCTTTGCCTGCATCCTGACATGGACAGAAATGAGTAGATCTTTATGTTTCATCTGGTTTTCTCTCTGCTGTGAGGTAATCGGATCTAGATCACTTCTGCACCCATAAGTAAACACTGTCCTTTTTATGCAAGTTCGTGATATATTGATAAGTTGCTTGTCAGCTAGTGGACAGAGTTTTGACAGTGTGGTGCCACACAGTGTGCAAAAACAATGTCGTTGCCACACACCTAAAATTTAAGAATCAAACCCGATGATTTTGTTGTATCAAGTTTATTCCAAAACTGTTTTATCCATGTATTGTAATTTGCTGTTAAATATTGCATGACCATTTTCTAAAACACATCATATATCATGTATGTTCTAAAACATACCATCAATTTAGATTTGTGAGAGTTCATCTGTTGGTTTTTCATTCATTTTACTATGTTATGAAAACCAGCACAGACTGAGTCTAGAATTGAATCATGGATCACAGTGAACATGGCCAAAAAAATACAAAAAACAAAAACAAAAGTCACGTTGGGTCCCTAGTGGGCACTATTACTATTCACTGGTGACTATAGGCTTATCATGATAGTGACCCCTTTCTTTCCCATAATTATTTGATCTACAGTTAATATAAAAATGTGAATGATTACAGCTTTAAGTATCTTCAACATGACCGTAGTGTTATGAAATGCATGGGAAAAGTGGAAGCCCATAAATCTAAAATACTATGGCATGCTTTAGAACATGGTGAGCATCACTGTAAAGTATATTCTGGTAATGGGCAGCCTCGCACTGGTAAGATTGGAATCTTGGGCATCTTCTCAGTTGTGACGGACAGAAAAGACAGGACAGTCTTCAAACTCTTGCAAGGACAGTTTGCTTGTAAAACAGTGCAAACTCACCTCCATAATCATAACATCCCCCATCCCTCAGCAGCAATGACAGAGTCTCAACATATTTGAAACTGAGCAGAGACACAACAGAGGACCTGCTACCTAGACAAAACAAAAACCTGGGTCAAAACAACTGGGAGCGCTACCTCAATTATAAGCAAACTCAACTAGAAGATTGTTTCTTTATTTTTCTTTTATTACAAACAGACAAGAGCAAACAGTCAGTCAGCGGACAGGCGTGCAGACAGAAAAAAGGATGGACAGTCTATGTTACAGTCACAAATTTTTCCTCTTTCCACTTTTAATTTATTTCTTGATATTTGTTTATACATTTTATCTCTCAGCTCACAGATGGGACTGTAAAGCAGTAGAATTAAATAAAAGGACAAAAAAGAAAAAAAAACCCCACAATATGAATACATTGTGGTGCAGAGTGGTGAGGGCAGCTGGGAAGAGGATTTTCTTCATGTGTGGCAGGCAGGTTTTCCAGTAACCTGACTGGTCCAGGGCCAATCCTTAACAGGTTAACTGTTTATATTTACAAATTTACTGTTAAGCTGATTCTGGTCAGTAAGCTCACTTTGTATCACATCTTAATGCCACGGTTTTTGACCTGCCTATGACCGCAAAATTACCCGCAGTCCTCTTTGAGCTCCTGCAGCTCCCCTTCCTGTGATTTCAGCTTTCTGAATCAAGGGGCACGGCACCTGTAACCATGTAATTGTTTGTTGATCTACCTCTTAGAAAGAAAATAGGTAAATGGTAATTTTTTTCAAAATGGACACAAAAATAACAAAAACTCATTAAAAAAGTTGCTCGAGAAGAAATATGGGTAAATGAATAACTGGGTAAGCTGACATCTCCATATACTGGTGGATAGTCTATTAAGGAAAAATCTTTACTTTCTTCAAAAGATGATTTTGTTTTCTTTTCTCCATTCTTAGTTGTTTTTGAAAGTTATGAAATGGAATAATAAACTGACAGAGACAAAACGTACCCTTGTTCTTAATTTTCTTTTCCGAAAACCCAACATAAATAAAGTTTCTTTATCCAATTTGCATTTTCTTTTTCTTCATTCATTAAACTTACATTTTTAAAATTTCAAAATATTCCTCATGTTTTATTTTGGTTGACTTCTAATTTTCTCTCTTTTTATGACCTTGAATTGTGCTCTCTTGTGTTTTGGGTGCATTTAGCATTTTCACTTTCTCTCCTGTGAAAAGCCTACAGTTAGGCGCCCTGTGAGGACCTCTTTACACTGATCAATGATCTATTTCACTTCTAATGAGTTGTTTGAAAAAAGCAAAGGACCTGTTGTTTTAACTGACTGTGTTGCTGTGGAGGGAGGCGCTGGATGTTGTCCTCCCTCATAGTGCCCTGAGCTGGATTCAGATAGATTCTTTTCGACCCCAAGAGAGTGAAAATTAAAAGATCTCCATGTGCTCCAGCCTGAAGCCGTAGACTCTCTTTGCTAATGTCCCAGCAACTTAGATGCAGTGTGAGGGAGGGCTGAGTCTCCCTCCTTCCACTAGATGGCACCTGGCCTTCACTGTATATGGAATTTCACCCTCTGCCTGATTCCTTTGGTCCTCATCAACCTTGTTTTAAACTCCTTGTAAACAAAACAGAGCATAGATATGAATGTGTTGTTAAAAGATGAGAAAAATGGACCCTTCTGTCTCCCTCCTTTTGTCTTTGTGTGCAGAATCAACTGCAGAATGCTCTTAGATCTAAAGACTGAACTAATGAACAGTGTGAAGAATAAGTTGAAATATTTTTTTTATTAATCCTTCATATTTCCGAGCACCTGACATTTAAACACTGCTTGTAGCAGGTACATCCAGAGAAAACTGCTAATATTGACAGTGTTCTAATCTGACCTTTTATCTTAGACCACTCTCTTCTTCCTCTTGTCCATGTTCGGTATGATACACACAGTGGTTCTTTTCTCCATTTCAAATGGCTCAAGGATTATGAGATTAAAAGACACCTGTGATGGTAATAAGATAAGATGAGTTAATCCTTTTAGTCTCACAGTGGGAAAATTCACAGTGCTGCAACAGCGAGCATAGAAAAAGGCAAGATATAAACGAGGCAAGATATAAAACAAGATAATATATAACAAGGTATAAAAATGATAAACAATAGAGCAATATAAAGGACTATGTACACAGTAAGAGACTGGATCAGAGTACTGATATTGCAATGTTATCACTGAGTGAAATAGCATAACACAGTAGTGTGCTTGACATTTCACTGATAGGATTAAAGTGCAGTGTTAGTCAAAGTCTGTGTGAGTGTGAGGTCTACTGGGAGCAGAGCTGGTTAATGAGTCTGACAGTGGCAGGAGGAGGACACGTATACTCTCCTTCACACTTTGGGTGAAGTTCAGTGCTGTCAGACTGTCCTGCATTGGGTGGGACTTGTTCTCCTCTCTCCTACACTACCAGGTCGAGGGGTGTCCCAGTTGGCCTTGATCAATTTATCAGAGTCTCTTCCTGTCTGCTGTCGTAGTGCTGCCCCAGCGAACCACTCCATGAAAATAGCTGATGCCATAACAGATTAAATCAGATCATGATCAACTTATTTATCACCAGTCATAAAGGGGTTCCAGTGATTTGGTCCATTCCATGTCTTTGTATAAGCAGGAAATCAGCTCTTCATAGTTTCTTTGTTTTATTTTATGACAGACCAAATGCATGCAGACACTGGAACTACCGCAATAATAATGTTAAGAATAGAAACATGTGACTTCTATAGGAAATTATAAAGGAGCTACCTTTCACATAGCATGCCCACAACTAGAGCACCCAGTCTTGTGTGTTGCAAATTTGAGGATTGTGAAGATGTTTCTATTTGTCTCTTCTAAGCGTGTTTTCACCTGGGGGAATAGATTTGACTCACCTGTAGTCACAGTGCTATGAGTGAACAGGTGTTGGATGATAAGGTATCTAATTGTTACACAGTGTACGACAACAAATCAAACAGTTGGCATGGTACAACTCAACATCTTCACCTTTGCGCTCCAAAGTCAGACCTATGCATGGTTTCTGATATATCTCCATTTTGGATCCAAGTGAGAAAAATACCCAAATTTGTTAATGCCTGCAGCCAACAAATCCCTTGTCAAATCTTTCATTCATTGTCTCTGTTTAGCTAGTCTTTTTTGTCTTTCTCTCAGAAACTGCAGGCACCAGCAAAGAAGATTTTTTCCCCCATGTCCAGTTGGGGCTCCATATAATACTTACTGATGCTCAAAATCAAGTTATTTCAAAGAAGAATAAAAAAAATCACAGGATGAAATTTGTCATAAAGATTAATTTATTTTAAACATGATTTGGTTAAATATGATTATGGTTAACTATGAATTCCATATGACATTAGGCTCACTAGGATTCAAAGCAAAGTTTCAGCACCAGTTAAGTTTCATTTTCTCAGTAATGTTGTACCTTAGCTTGTCATGTCTCAGACACACACAGGACTCAGGAAGTCAGCAGGAAGGCAGGAATGCCAGGCAAAAATATAATCTAGCCGAGTGCAAGAGGACTGGTTTATGTACTGGAGGGAATGGGGGAACAGGTGAGCAAGTGGGCGTGGGGGAATCAGATAACTGGAAAGGTGGGGAGGGCTGGGGTTACAGCAGGGCAGATAGGAGTGGCAGACAAGACAGCCAGTGAATGATGGTAAAACAGGCAGAGAATAAATTAACTCAATGAACCATGACATCATTAATAGTTAGTTTAGTTATAGTTATCACGTAATTTCTTTTACATAAAATAAACCAGTATATATTGTTATATATTATCTAGGATGTGAGCTGTACAATCCTCACTCAAGTATATACTACGTGTGTTTTTGCCTTTGACCACTAGAGGGCATTATTTCACCAAACAGCATCATGTTTTCATTGTGCTGGAGGAATCTTCACCTGTGGTGAGGACTTCCCTCATGGTTTGAAGTGACCACAGCAACTCTGCAGATGAAGTGAAGAAGTGATAATAAGTGTTCATGAGCAGGGTGTAACAGTGTATCTTTTTGCCCTGCTGATACACATGACTATTACTTGGTTTTACTATTAAAATCAGGCATTTATTTTATCAGTTGATTTGATGTTGATTGTAAGCCAGATACCATGAGAGAGACTGACTATAAAACAAGCTTCTTAAACCAAATCTTAGTCAAAAGTTGATTTTCACAAATCTCCAGAGAGAATCTCCAATTTGCCTTCTCATCAGTTCATAACATAAAGAGAATATGTACTTGACCTTGATTCAGTGAAATTTCCAGAGTAGAAGCCTGCATGAACAGTTTGGAGTGATCAGCTGAGGATGAGGTTTCTGGGTAGACTGAGGGCGTCCTCTACTGGGCTTCACTGGCAACACCATGTGCACACTGGCTGCTCTGTTGTAATTATATTCCAGGCCTGCAGTGTGTCTGTCTTGTGTGTGGAGAACACATAAAACTGCTGACATGTTGATTTCAGGCAAACCAGGCTACAAGTCATTCTCACTAGTTCAACAGCTCTCTTACATAGCAGTGATTCTTAACTTACACAGTATATGTCCGAAGAGTTTTAGATTTTGCTATGTATTCATTACCATATAAAATACTATTAAATAACTTATATATATGGCCCTAAATAAAAAAAGATAAAGAATTGTTCATAGGCTTATATCTGAATATTATTATGTTAATTAAAATTCAACCTAGAAAAATTGTTTCAGTGTTTTTAAAAGACAAAAAAGCTGTAAAAAGTAAAGGGTAACTTTAAGACTTACAGATGTATATTTTGAGCCATTGCTGGATAAACGTACTGTATGGCATTAAAATGAGCTGCCGAGTCTCTATTAAAAACCTGCTCCTCCTGCTGTCTGCGCAGTGTGACCATTTTTATTCATGTTAAAATACTAATTTGCCCCAGGTTTGCTGTGGCAATGTGATAAAATACTATTTAATTTAGGATTTTGCAACATAAACACAAAACTAAAATAATGAAAGTCTTAAAGCTAGATTTAGACTCAGGGACCCTCCACAGGTAATTAAAGTTCACACCTAAAAAGCCCATATTATGTCACTGGTAATCCGGCCTCACTATCAAGACAGCTAATGTTTTCGGTACACTCAAGGTCTCTTTTTTAGAGCCACAGAGAAATTCATTTAAGCATCTTCACAAAATCTTTGGTAGTGGCAAGTGAGAAATGTGTGATTTGTGTGATGTAACCTTATAAGTAAGAAATCTAGGAAATACAAGTTTGAACTAAAGCTCAAGAGAGTAATTTAGTGTTCCTTCATAGAAGCTGGTAACATGCCTGTCCAATAATGATTCACTGATGCACAACAAAATGATAGGTTATCACTAATTTTATTTTGAAAACCATTGTTACACATTTGCCACAGATATCACAAATCATGGTTGGTTAAAGGTTTGTTATAACAAAACTGTATAACTAATCTTCAATCTAGAGTCAAACCTTTGTGATTTACTTTTATTTTAACATCTCCCCTGACTTTAAGATACTGTACATGATTCTTCAGTCGCAATCACACAGGAGCTCTAGAGGTGCAGTCAAAATGATCCAGTGATTAAAAGGTCACTGGTTTGATCCCAGTGCATCTAAAAACAGCTATTGAAGATTTTTACAGTGAAGGTTGTGGGATCAATCCCTGCAGCCACTGTTGTCCTATTATCAGGAGTGTGTGAAGCAGACGACCACAGCTGAAAACTGCATGGAAATGTCTCAAGATGCCATTACAGCTATAAGAAAGCTAAAACCTTCATGATTTTAACAAAGTTAACAGTGGCTATTAATTATTTATGTGTGGTTACAAGAGTCAGTAGGATTTTGAATAAAGTTTTTTGACTTCTGCAACAAATCCTGGAAGATCCAGTTTCACTTTGGCTCTCTACACTTATCCTGAGTTTCCCAGTAACAATTGTGTTTGTTCTTCTAAGAAGATATTAAGGCTGAGGGTTTTTCCAGATGTGGATTTCATGGCTTCATAAACTGACAGAGCCATAAACACAGAAAAACAGCCGCTTTGAATGTGTGTATCACTGAGTTTGAGTATTTGTGTGTCCTGTCACTTTGTAGCTGTCTGATTCTCGTCCATCGCAGGGTCACCTCCTGGAAACATCTCTGTGTTCTCTGCCAGTGTGGCACGCACTTTCTTCTTCTCCTTAAACCTCCCAGAGTGGGACACCTTGACATGGCGCCCCTTGCTGGCTGTCGTTTTATCCACAATCTTTTCCAGTCTGGCATCCAACTGGGAGCCGTGCACACTGACTTCTGTGTGGACGGTGGCTCTGGTTGCTGCCCCTGACCCATACTGGCCAATAGAGGCATTGGACACAATCTCTGCAGGGATCTCATACAGAACCTTAGGCTGGGATTTTTTTCTCCTCAGGAAAGTCAGCTTCCACCAGCCTGAAGATGGCTCCGTCATGATGAGAGAATGGTAGGATGGATAAGAGACTGAGCAGAAGGAAAAAAGGATAAAAAGAGGGTTAGAGTAAAAAAAGTAGGCTGAGTAAGAGAAAAAAAATATTAAAGTTATTTAATTATTTGTTTAAATTGCTGGGACTTAACAAAAATCTTCAACACACAGACACTACATGTTTTTATTATTCCATTTTAGGACAAGAAAGCCTATCTTCTTGCCTTGCTGTGTCTGGTGCTGGAGGCACGGAATGTATCAAAAGCATGATAGAATCAGAAGATTATAAAGGCATTTTAGAGAGAAAACTAGGTTTGAACCAAAGTTGGGTCTTTCAACAGGACAATGAAATCCTGGAGCACAAAAGAATAGCTGAAAAGGAAAATACAGAGTATTTTAAACTGACCAGCAACGAGTCCTGACCTAAATCCTATTGAAAACCTTTGGAGTGAGCTGAAATCTCCCAATGTAAAAAGGACTCCTGCAAACTTAAAAGAGCTTGAATGCATAGTTATGGAGGAGTGGCAGAAACTACCAGCAGGCAGCTGCAAGAAGCTTCTAGATATTAGTGAAGGGTGCCAGTAATAGTGGCCAGGATATATTTTATGTCTGTATGTTTTCTTTCACAATATGAAAGCATTTTTTTGTTGTCATTGTTGTTGAGTAACTTTGAACATTTTATTAAAATAATCTTGTTGCAATTAAAAGGGCAACATGTAGCCATTGTTCTTTTTTTTTTTTTTTTTTTCAACAAAGGGACACGAGGAGATCTCCTCTACTTTTGCTGACTTCGAGAGCAGCCTTCCTGTGTTCTTGCTGTCCACAGCAACCACTACAGTACTGGACAGCAATGGCATCTCCAGCGATAATGACAATGCAAGTATATGGGCATTAATTGTCATGGACAGGGAGTGATGGTGCAGGGTTGGGCGGTTAACAGCTGTGCTTAGCCATTGTGATTTTGCCTGTTGGGAAATAGTTCTAGTATTTAACGCCCTGTGAAACTACAACTTGTTATTCAGTTGTAGTAATTAAACAAGGGAGATGTTAACTGCATGTAAACTGCTAGGTGGATTTTTAGTCATGGATGTGGCATATATCTATATTAGTCTGTCAGTTGAACTGTCACATTGGTCCAGACTGAAATATCTCAACAACAATGTTATCAAATTTGGTACTTTGGTACTACTTGGGAATCACCAGCCTCAACTGTACTTCATGCTTTGTGCTAACTGGCTACAATAAGGCTAACTAAGATGATAGGCATTTGTAGCATAATTTAGTTCTGCAGTCCTACACTAGCATAAATAAATCACTGACCAAAAATGTTAATTTGTTGTTAAGTGCCATATTCATTGCAGTAGTTGTGTTTCTCTGACATGTTCCTCTTGATGATTCCGCTGCCAAAGGAGTCAGAGGGTAATAGACAGGCTTGGGACCGTGGGTGTTGCAAATGACCAATCAAAGGAGCTGAGACATCAGTCACTGTCCCTGCTTCCATATTTTTAAAAGTCAACATGACGAGTGAGCAAGCGTTGAGTAGTTGCGAGCTCGTAGGGAAGGCCGAGCTTGTCACAGCCCAGTGCACATGGAGTAGAATGTTCTCTCCCTTTTCCACTCATGGATATTGTTCTGTGTGCTTGTGTCACAGCATGATAAGTTTAGTGTAGGTCTGCATTTGTACCTGTGGCCTGAGAACTGGTATCTGTCCCTAGGCTAAGACAGGTGAACGTGGCATAGAGGGGCTGTTATGTGCTGGTGTAAGCAATCAAACAGGTATTTGTAATACTGTCTTTACACCATCAAAGGTTAAGAAAGGAAATTTGAAAGGGTCCAATTTAAACTGCTGTGCAAGAAAAAACAATTCATTAGGACAGCTCTTTACATTGTTGTCAACAGTGACAGCAAGTGAAACACTTTCTGGACTGACAACAATCCACTGCTGGGTCATTAAAAAGTCCTTGGCTGCTTTAACTGCATGTTGAGTCAAATTGAGTTCCTGTGATAAAAAAGGATGCTGTTCCAGTTATTACAAAATTCCTTAAAATTCAGAGTCAGCAAATCTCAGGCATTGTTTCCTTTCAGGTCCAATGTTCTGGATGACAGAGCAGAAACAACTAAATGTACAAATGGACAGCATTGTGTAACTACTTACAATACTAAGCAGTTTCGCTTGGCCAATACAAAGTTATCAAGGTGGAGTCACAGGTAGCCTCGGTGGTCCACAGTAATCTTCAGGGTGGATGTGTTTATGCAGCTTTCCACAGAGGCTGCATACCTGACAAACACAGAGAAAGACATTTATTCTATTTCTTACATTATTTATTTAGGCTATCTTCTAAACACACATACACAGTGCTGTAACAACAACAGTAATAATAATTACATGTAAAAACATTTGTTTATTATTCATTGTCTCCATATTGTACTGTGTTAGAAACTGCATACTTTGTCAGCTGAGCCATACATTAATGTGTTGGCTGTATTGTGCTAATGTTAGCTAACAATAGTTCACTTACACTGTTTGGTGGTTGTGTTGACGTCACAAGTATACAAGCACACAAAAGTTTAACTTACTTCTCCAGGCAGGCTGGAGGTGGTGTCTCCTGCAGCAAAATGGACACTCATTGTTAATTTACTTTGAAAATCACTGCGTCTGATCTCTGCTGTGGGTGTGTAGGTGGCAAATGAATTGTATAGATATAAAATTGTGACTACAACTACATTTTGGAGTGTCTGTGAAGATTCTCCATCATCCAGGTCTTCTAAGTGCAAGGCAACTGGACTAAGGTTTTATATAGGCCTCAGTGCACATCGGAGTAGTTGCTCCTGCCATCTAATATTCCTGTGGGTCGGTTAACAGGTAGTTTGCTGGTGGTTCCCAGAGCCTTCAGTTATCAGGCTCCTCTACTGTGGAACCTTCTCCCAGTCTCGGTCCGAGAGGCAGACACCCTCTGTATCTTTAAGAGTAGGCTTAAAACTTTCCTCTTTGATAAAGCTTATAGTTAGGGTTGGCTCAGGCTTGAACCATCCCTTAGTTATGCTGCTATAGGCCTAGACTGCCGGGAGATCTCCCATGATGCACTGAGCATCTCTCTCTCTCTCTCTCTCTCTCTCTCTCTCTCTCTCTCTCTTTCTCTCTCCACAGTTCATATCCCATGTTACATGTTACTAACTCAGTATCTTCCCTTTCCCGTAGCATTGTGCTCTCCTGTCTCTCTCTCCTCTTCTGTCTCTTTCTGCAGGTATTTCTGCCTCTGGAGCTGTAGAGTCTGATCTGTGATGACAAGTCTCCTGCTGCTCCCACAACTCCACTCAACACCTGTTGCTATAATTAGAAATTATTAATACTGCTTCTAGTATTACTGTTACTTGTAATCACTACTTTAACTGTAATTACTATTATTACTACTATTGTATTACTGATACCAGTTTATATTTGTATATGGATGTTATGTTCTCTTGTCCCTATTCTCTACCCCCTGATGTGGGAATGAGAATGGGTTACAACCAGGGCAAATGACAGATTAAATATTCCAACAAGTCAAAGTTAAAACATAACAAACGAACAAAACAACCTATTGTTTAAAATGTCTAGACAAAAACATTAATGTAACATAACACTGCTATGTCAACAGCTAACACAGGCTGATCCATACAGATACAAACCCCTGACGCAGCTTTAACCCACATCACAATTTGGGCTTTAAAAAGATTAATTTCTGATAACTCTCCCAGCTGGCATGAAAACTGGCACCTGATTGCCCTCTGGCCCTGGGCTAAGCTTTTACAGCAGCTGGGCAAACAGAAACTAAACCACATTGTTTTTTTATCCCCCCCCCCCCTTTCTTCGTGCTTCATGAAAACATGATGCTTTCAGCTAACTGATTGTTCTGGAAGTCTCTTTGTCCCTTTTGATGTAGATTCAATACAATTTGAAGTGATGTTGAGTATCAACTTCCCAGCTGCTAATTATTTGAATGCTTTGAGGGGTGCAGTATGGGGGAGTGTGGGGGAGCAGCCATTTTTGCTGTTTTAATTTTATGCAAGAAACAACACAAAATGCAACGCAAAATGAAAACATCATTTAAAAAAAATTCAAAGGTTTACCTCATTAAGAACACTTAGCTTCATGCATCTGGAGAGACAGAATAAATAGTTAGTGGTAACATTTTATTGTTTAACATAACAGTCTTTATAACTGTTATGAAATAATTCTAACCAGGATGCATCATTTTCAGAAATGACTTCAGGTCTCTGCAGCAGACTAACATCACAGTTTGACTGTGTGAACAGATGAAGGTGAGAGCCAAGAACAGCAACATTACACTGTTTGTGATCTATCCATCCAACATTTTGATCATACTATTAAATTACTTAGCTTGTTGAATGGGTGTGATGAAATTGTGTATCTGTGTTTTCCATGCATATTCTCTCTTGGCCAAGTTGAATGCAATAATATGTGTTCAGCATGTTTCCATAGGCACTTATCAGCTAAACTTACTCTTAAATCTTCCTATTGTCTTAACTTTTACATCATCATATTGTGCCAGTTGTAGGATTTTATAAATACTTTGAACAGTGATAATTCAGTTCAGTCAAATAAGTGAATGAAATGAAATGCTTGGTAAATAGTAACTTTTTGTATTTTGCATGTCATCTCAGAAAAAAAAAAAAACTGATGGCAATTCTTTGCACTATGGTCTTGAATGAATTGGTAGAAAATATTGGCTCCAGTGAGGAAGACAGCCCAGGGACTACATCAACTAAGTAATATGGTAACAAAAGAAACAAAACCATCAGCTGAGGAGGTTTAACAGCTGTGGGATCATAGTCAAAACAAATCTGATCACCAAAGTGCATTTAATGGATTTAATCTGGATCAGTTTGAAAACTATGGGACATGGTCCAGATGCAGAGGAAAGTCCCAAAGGCTATAAATGGTGATCTCAAATCAGGGATTGTACATAAAATGAAACATGATTATGCAGGAGAGCACTTATTACTCTATTGTACTACCAACTAAATATGATGCATGTCCCTAAAAAATACCTACTCACAGTCTGCCTACATCACACCAATAAAGTGGTGTGCAACACAAGTATGAAAAAGACAAAAAATACTCCTGAAAATCACACACATTTGGCAGAAAATAGCCACATTTTATTCTGCTCTTGGTAAGAAGTGCTTCCTTAAACATGACTTGGGTAACAGAAGTGTTATCAGCAAAATGTTCTTAAAGTACAGTTTTAGTAAAATAACTAGTTCTGCAGTAAACTGTGCCCTGCATGGGACAACTGATTGAATTGGAGCTAATTTAAACTACTTTAGATACAATTCAGTAGAGAAAAGAAAAAAGAAAAGCCAAATTCTTGAGATTTGTTTTTATGAAATACTGATTGTAGCTTTGGGTCTTTACACTACACGAGCAGTTTAGAGGGGGAATGTCTCTTTAGTGGAACGGCCAACAACTCAAAGACATCTGAAACATGACAAGAGACACCAACTAGACACTGCTTCTTTCTTCAACCTTTTTGGCTCTGGTCATGAACCAAAAAAGTTGGGAAGCACTGGTTTATCTTCAACAGAGCATTGTATTTTATTAATTTAATCTGTCAAATGTAGTGAAGTGGAGATACCTGAGTAAAATACACCTCAGTATTCGAGTACTTCCAGTGCTACTCACCTATTTGAAATGATTGTGGAGCCTGCTGTTGTCTCCCTCCAGCTGTGGTTGAGTTTAATATGTTTCTGGATCAATTTTCAATCTCTTCTCTGCAAAACTCCTGAATTCAGTCTTCTAGTCTCATAGTGAAATTGCAGTCATTTCTTACTGTCCTGTTGGCCTCTGTTTCACTTCTCTAAGAGACTGGAAATGGGTTTGAGAAGTCTGTGCTTACATGGAGCCAGTTAATAACAAAACAGCCTAAGCAAAGTACCAGGAAAACTGAAGTCTCACCTGAGAGTGTGTAATCCCGAGTTCCTCACAGTGTAGAGTCCATAATCCATTGTCTTCATCCACAGCTACACTAAAACCAAAGGTTAAAGTGAAGTTACATTTGGAGTGAAGTGAGCACAGTTGAAGGAGGATGTGCCAATAAACTTGTTACTAGAAATAGAAGATTGCTTGGTATGTTGCAGAATTAGAACTCTACCCAAAAGCAACTCAAAAAAATTACCTGAAACATGAGGTAAGATGAGTTGCTGGTAGGCCACAGAAAAATTACCATCCCTCTGTTCTGTCATTTATTCTCGTGCATTACTCTGCATACTTCCTCCTTCTATCCTGTCTACATCCACTCCTCTGTCTGTTTCTATAGGGGCTGAGTTACAGGTGCTGTGGTTGGCCCCTCCCACCGACACACACATACAAATCCTACTATACTTGTGAGGATGTTGGCTGAACTTGTAATATTGATTGCAACTCAATTCATATATATATATCTATATATCTATACGTATAACAAAGTTCCCTTCACACTCTCTCTCTCCCTGTGGTCTACATATATATGTATATATATGTATAATATATATATTATGGATTAATTAATTAACAACCCCAGAGCTTACAAACTAACATTATTGTGTCTGTATGCTCTGTAACATACAGAATAATAAGAAAATAATAATAAAATTGCTTAAACTATGTAATCAGCTAACAAGCTTACATTAGCTGTCAAGTGCACAGCAGAGAGAAGAATGAAAGCAAGCAATAGTCTTTTCTATGCAACGTAGCAAGCTACTATAAATGTTTTCAAGAATGACTTAGAAACTACTCCAGACGATGAGTTTATTGAGATACTTTAAGAAGGCGAAAGAGAGAGAGAGAGAGATGAGGGACTGGCATTAGCAATCAGTTCAGAGGAAGACAGGGACAGAGACAGCAGGAATGAGAAAGAGGGAAAATGGAGATGATGAGACACAAGGGCAGTGCTCAGAAACGAGACTATCCCAGCTAACCTGGCTAGCTCACAATACCATCCACCAAAGATTTCACAAGTAAAGTAGCCAAAGTTGCTAGCCAGCTGTGTTTTTTTATTGTAACATTTGTTAGCAAAGACTGCTGTTTACCACACTTACCTCCACATTTTGATTCCAAGCTTGTAATTTGTCATGATTTGTATGTAATATGTTAAGTCAATGTCTACACTTGTGTTCAATTAGCTAATTAAATATCTATATCTCTTCCCCATAGACCAGAGAGAGAAAGTGTGTTAATGGAACTTTGTGCCCTTTATTGGGTCAGTGTTTGTCTAATATTGTGAAATTGTGTCCTGCTCCCAACAAGTGATAGTACCTGGATACTTTTTAAAACCATAATGGTGAATTGATTTAGTGTGCATACATGTGATTAATCTATCCATCTATCTGTATACTAGAACACATTTTGAATAACAGTGCTGTTGAACTGCTCTCTGTCTCTCTGGGTACCCCAGCTTCCTCCCACAGTCCAAAGAAATGCAGGTTAGGTTAACTGACTCTAAATTCATAGGTGTGAATGTGAGTGTGAACAGTTGTTTGTCAATATACGTTGGCCCTGCGATGGACTGGCGATCTGTTCAGGGTGTACCCGCCTCTCGCCCATTGTCAGCTGGGATAGGCTCCAGATGGGTGGACTACTCTCTGTACAGTATGTATTCTGCTGTGACTGCCTCAGGAAGTGGGACAGGAGGTAATAAGTAACCATGTTAATATCATAAGTATGTTCATGGAAAATAGGAACACACACACACACACACACACACACACACACACACACACAGGCTGTGGCTCCATAGCTTCACATCTGGGATGTGTTTATTCTGTTACCTGTGTTCATACACAACAATATGCAGTAACCCACTCACACACTCACAGAGGGTCTCTACATGTTTTTGTTTATTTTGGATTATGTTCATGTCATAGGTAGCTGAGTGCAGAAACTTGGCCAAATAAAGGAATCTCAAAGCCAGACTTAGGACTTGTGTATTTATAGATAACTTTCCACATGAAACTGTACTCAAATAGTTTTAGGTTCTTGACAGTGCTGCTGTTATGCAATACAAGTTCCAAATTGCAGTGGTTGTCTCAACTGCTTCATACACAGGTTCTGGGTTCAAAACCCAGTGGAACCCACTCTTACATCAGAGGGGCAGAGAGTCTGTAATTTTATAGTGAGAGATGGCTTGTAGTGGAATTGTGTTCTCTGCTGATTTTTGATAATCCCTGTTGTGACTGCAGAGCCCATTCAGCTCAAAATTGGAAAACTTGGAGGAGTGCAGTGGGGCCAGAGGGGCTGAGTGGACTGGTTATATTTTGCATTGACAATGAAAGCAGAGAAGTTAGATTTAGAACAGATGGTGGATGATTTTACGATGCACATGACTCACAGAGTGATGTTCAGACAGCTGAGTGCAACAAACGACTGATGTATCTCACAGTATAGAGGGGAGCATCAACAACTACTGTGTTGCTTCACAACATAGTGTTTTATCCGTGTTTGTCAGCTGTAGCTGCTGTGGTGTCTATGTTGTTTATACATCTCGGCGTTTTCTGCTGCTTTATTCTGCTGTTAATTCTATAAGAAGTGGCTATTTTGATTTATGTTAATATTGCTACAGGAGTTCTATGGACACCCGTCTTGGTATTCAAATGTTCCTACTATTTTGTCCATCCCATTTATATCAGTGAACATGCCTGCTGTGTATCTTGCTTATGCTCAGGACAAGATAATCTCCAAAGGCCAATGTGCCATACACATGACGCAAATAGTCTAGTGCAGCACTAATATGCTCAAAGCGTCAACAATATTTAAGCATTCATGACACAATATGCAGGTATTCTCCTGTAAAATAACACATTTAACAGGTTGGCATAATAACTTCAGTAACCTTTTTTCAAATTCTTTACAGCAGAGTCATGAACTTTTCCAAATAATCCAATTTCAGAACCTCAAACTAAATAATACCAGTGCTAATATCTCCTGTGCATCAAATTATCAGCAGATTCAGCAACTTAAACAATGACCAGGGGCCTAACAGACTGCGCCCAAACCTGTAGGACTGCTCCCATACCTCTTACCAGGAGCTGTTCGTTGTGGGTTGCTTTTACCCCAGGGAAAATGTACTGAGTTTACCTTAAGTGTCCTTTTGAAATGTGCAAGGTTTTCTTGTATTTGTTTGGTAAATTCTGCAGATTATCATGGAAATACAGTTCTGGGCATTGGTGGGATTCTGCAGTCCAAGATGGAAGAAAGTTTATGTGTGACAGGTCTGGACTGGCTAACCCCTTTTAAAATGTTTTATATTAGGGGCGCCCCCATAGCCGAATGGTTGGGGTGCGTACCACATGGGCTCATATGCCCTAAGCAGCTGGTCCCCTGGATCGACTCCCGGTTCGGCCGGACCCTTACTGCGTGTCATTCCCCTGCTCTCTCTCCCTGTTTCCTGTCTCATCTCCACTGTCCTATCTAAATAAAGGTGAAAACCCCCCCCAAAAATATATATAAAAAGAAGTTTTATATTAAGTTCTGTGGATGGTGTTGAATTGAATCAACAGTAGGTTTGTATCAGTTACTGTTGCTTTGATTTAGATTCTTTTTAAAATTTGTCTCATGTGAATCCCCTGACTTTTTGGATGTGCAATACTAAATCACTGCAGTACCCCTTTAAACCCAGTGGTGTTTAATCTGCTGCTCATATTGAATCTCTTGTGGAGGTGAAGCTGATGAACATGGAGATAGAAAAATGTGTCTGTTTCTTTCAGTGGTGCATCATGCAAATAAGGAGCAATAGCACTGCTCTGATCCTAATCCATACGTCCTCATCTCGTTATCCTGATCACTGCGGCAGCTGTTAAACTGTTTTTCATGAGAGAGAACAGGCTGCTCTTTTGTTTTTGATTTCCTGTATTAAAATAAGGCTGACAGCAGTGGGACAGTGAAGGATTCACTGATGGACACAAGATATCCCCACACTGGAGCATACAGTCACAGATATGACACCCATACTGATAACAGTTGATGCATTTCATTATTAACAGTGAATTTCAGTCATGTTGGAATAAACACACCTATGAGCATATAACCACACAACAGTCAAATCTCTGTTCCTCTATTAAATGCTGACCAATGACATACAGTCATAGACTGACACTTGGAAAGAAACAGATTTAATAAGTTAGTTGTCAAAATCTGTTAGTTATTAGCAGTAAGTAATTGCCATTGTGTCCATCCTCAGTCTGTATAAAAAATCAAATCATATTACAGTTTAATGGCATGGCTGTGGATATTGGATCACAACAAACACGATTTCCACAGGCTGAGAGCAAGACTGAGAACAAGACTTAACTCAAAATCATAGTTGGATTGCCATAAAATTTGTTATGCACAAGTGGGAGAACCCTATTGTAATGGTGACCACTTGACCTTTCCTCTAGCACCATCATCATTCTAGTTGGTATGTATACTTAGTTCAAGAATCTGCTGCTGATTTTATATCTTTGTTTGTTATATCATTCTATACATGATAATGTTGATTTTATTCAATTGAAAACATTCATATATTTAAGTTAGACTTATTTTTCAGTAATGATAAGAGAATTTTCCATTCAAGAATTTTACCATTAATATACATTAAACTGTAAAAGATGGCCCCCAGCATATTCTTAAAGAGGGTATCAGTCTTGAATGAAATAGTGAACTACACTCTATGCCGAATGTTGCACGCATATCTGCATGGTTATATATTCAGGCTTGGCATGGCCTGTGGTGGTGGGGTGGGGGTGCCTACGTGATATCTTTTCATGGGGCCTGAAATCCCTGGCAGCACCTCAGGGTGTGGCTGAGCAATACTATTGAAATCCCACAGTTCTTGAAACCACACACACACACACACACACACACAGTAGAAATGGACTAACATGGTGACAGAGCAATAGTGAGAAAATATTCATTTAAAAAGTCAGTGTTATATTTTCACAGACTGAATGGTAATGACAGTAGCCTACTAACATTATGAACACCCAGCTCACATTATGATCTACTGCTTTGTTAGCCTAAACAAAATAACATTTGCTTTTGTGAATGTTGTGTGTGGAGCATTACTACAACAGAACATTCTGATGACATTGTTAATATAAAGTTAACAACTGAAAGTCACTCACCCTGAATTTTGTGTTTTGATCTGGTTGCCTGTCTTTAAAATGCTTAGATAAGTTAGTGTGTTTTCATCCTTTTATTCAAAATGCTCTCTGATGCTGACTTGTGATTGTCTGTAAGTTATCCCTGATGATCTGCCTCAAGCAGTGTTTTTCCCACAGGTTTTGTAACTCTCCAAGGACAATTTCAGCTGCTTTACTTACTGATTGGCATGTTGTGTTGCGGTGTGAAAATAGGATTTGAACATCTCTTTTTCTTACCTAATTTTTCACAAAACTACCTCTGTAATTTTTCACTGAATTTTTCCATAGAATGTAGTACGGATATTCTTGGAGCCCTGAGGGCAAATTCTAATGACTTTGATGATCCTCTAACTTTTCATCTAGTGCTTCCAGCAAGTCAGAGTTTTCAAATATCCTCTGAAATATCTCAACATCTAATTGACAGATACAACTTTTGTGATCCCATGGCTTCTCTTGTTGCACCACTGTGAGGTTGCCATTTTTGGTTTTCAGTAAAATGTCTCAATGACTATTGGATGGATTGACATAAAATTTGGTGCAAATTCTCAATGAATTTCAGTAACTTTACCTGAACTGTGTCATCACCAGGTCAAAATTTTAGTTTGTCCAATTCTTTGGTTCATAATTCTGTATAATTTCTTTTACTCTGTCCTCCTATCTGCATCTTCCTTCCTGTGTCATATTTCTCCATTAGGCAGGATTTTAACCACCTCTTGTGTCTCCTATTAAAGAAAGGTCTGTATATAATTAGGTCTGGCTATCAGTCACTGTCACAAAGCTACAGCCCACCTTCACACACACACACACACACACACACACACACACACACACACACACACTCACGTTTTTACTACCCCGTGGGACCGACTGACTGGAAGGTTCTCTGTGGGATCCACCCTTCTGAGTGGTCTAGAGACATAACAAATACTCAAACCTAAATTTTCAACCTGAATTTTAGTCCCTGTGGGGACCAGCGAATTTTAGCTTTTTCTTTTGCTGCTTCTTTTGTTTTATATTCTTCTTACTGCTACTCTTTTAGTTCATGACTGCATGTATGTTGTAAATGAAATAAAAAGTTAAGACAAAAAAAAAAAAAGAAAAACAAAATTAGACACTGGTTAGTCAATTGATATCCCAGAAAACACAAAAAATATGAACTGCTTTAAAGAGGAGGAGACAAAAAAATGTAATTAATAAATTACAGTAAACTACCAGGTACAATGTTCTCTTCAGGTTAAACTTATGTATTTCAAAATGTCAGTTGCATTTATTTAATATATAAACCTTTGTAAACACTGGATTCACAGTTGGCCCATTCATGTGTTCCCTCTGCAGTACAGTGCATTAGTGAGCCAACTCACAAACTGGTTTTCTGGTGGTGACACAACCAACAAGGTAACACTGGACCAAAGATTACACAGAGGAGCCTCCCAGAGGTTGACAGAAGCAGGAGAAAAGTTTTCCTCTAAACAAAACTGACAGAACTTCAAAGAACAGCGTCTCTCATGCGTCCCAAGTTCTATCTTAGTATATGTTACTTGACAATACAAGCATTACTTTATGAACATCCACCATGCTATTCATGAGTAACCATAGCAGTCACTTCACAATAAGAGCTCCCACTCGCTCATACATGACAGATATGCACTTATACAAGTACAAGTGCAAATGGAAAGAACAGGTGCAGTGTTGTTTTGTAAATTCTTCTTGCACTTTAAGTTTCTGTTTTTCAGTGCTTCAGGTGAGGCCTTAATGCAGGCAGCACACTCAGATGTGCCAGGTACTTTACCAGGTTCAGTGACAGCTTTCAGGGTCTTTTCTACAGCATGAACTTCCCCACCTGACCAGCTCCTCCTCTTTGAAGTCTCTAAAAGACAAGGGGAAAAAAGAAAATCAGGGGTGGAGACCAGCAATTCAATTACCTATAATTAACTGTGCAGTAATGAGACTTACTTATTCACATGTAATGTTGGTCAGCAATGTCATAAAAACATACCACAGCACCTGTAACCTCTTTTTTCAAACAGCATTACTTGTATAGACTGGCGTGGTACCCAACCTGATATATAATTTACACTGTAGAATAAACTGGAAAGCTCCAGGAATACAAGTTAATGCATGAAATGTTGGGCTGTCTGTACTGACTGGCTGATAACAGAATAAAGAACACAAGCAAAACCAATGACTACTTTTACAAAGTACTTGAGTAACAAGGTTATACTCCACTGTGAGAAGAGAGGTGATATCTCTCTCTGAGATTTTTAAGACCTGATGATCACCTGCTGTTGGTCAGTAAGCAGCTTTTTCTGCTGCCTGTTGCCATATATACCTAGTTTCAGATCTGCTCTGACATTCAGAATGGGACTGGGGTCAGGCTAATATCTAGCTATCATGGATTCACTGTGTTTTAAGTCTGATATAGGCAAATACTAATAAGAATAACATCAATTCTGTACTAAAATACAAATATTAAACAATAATAGACTAAGTGGACCTTTGACAGAAGGAGTGGGTGACCCCTTATGCATAGTAACATGAGGTCTCACTTTTTCAGTCTCAGGATAGCACTTACATATTTTAAATGTATTTAGGATTATTTGAAATTCACCTATTTGGTGATTTTACTGATCACATTATATCATATTATTACATAGTGAGACCCTGAGACTTACAGGGCTGACAATCCGAAATTAAACAGCTCAGCAAAAACCTGTCAACCTCAAGAGGTGAGCAGTCTGTTCATGAACTCTGGCAGAAAAGGACTCTTTAAGTGACAGCATTTATAAACATGGAAACAACGCATTGACTTGACTTGACTTATTACCATCTATGGTGAGTGAGAAAAGGAGCGACAGATGTTTTTAACAGCTTCAGGTAAGATCAGGCTTTTGGAGTCTCATTGAAAGATAACACCTCTCATTGGTTAATGTAGCCAACAATCAAGGCCATTTTAACACCAATAAAGCCAGAACCATAGCACTGTATGGCAATAACGCAATGTTTTTCATAAAAAGATTAAATTAACTAAGTAAAACTATTAGTAATAGCAATGGATGTAGTGTTTGAAATACCTGTTATATGGTCAGTGGGTCACTGCCTTCTTACATCTTGAAGATCCTGTTAAAATAATGAATGATAATGATAATGATCAATAATTATTATTATTACCATACAAGAAAATGACTGCTGGTGGTCTATTTCCATTATTACTATGTCCATCATATTTGTGTCATATAGTAACAATGAGTAACAAAAAGATGTTCAAAACAAATTCAGGTAATCGTAAATTGATGAAGAGCTATGCAAACAGTAAGACGTGTGACATTATTAGGGAGTGACTCTCATAATTTGTTCCTGTAATACCTGAAATGATGTATGTAATAACCATTAATATGAATTCTATCAACTCTGAACTTCTTTGTAACCATTATTTGTATATTTATTAGTTAAAGTACAAAGACTGGTGGTGTATTTATTGTCACTGAGAATGATAGTCACCCAAAATACATAATTATGAAGTTACAGTAAACTATTGACATGTTTTCAACACTGACACCATTATCACAAAAGCAAGTTAAACTAATGTGCACATATTCCAGTGCATGTAGTCTAAGAAATCCCTGTTTCTGGGTCATCACTTTCAGTCTCAACAGGTTGCCATCTTAGATCTTGAGGATCCTGTATAATAAGGAATTATGAGAATATTGATACAACATACTGACATCTAGATAGACTTCCGTACATTACCTAATCATAACAGTGCACTGCATTACAGTTTGTTTTACTGGTGGTACTGAGAGAGGAAACATTTAATCGCTTAGTTTCTAAGTTTGTCTTCACATTGCTAAAATGTGAACTGAGCACGAAAATTCTGCACTGTATTATCATATATTATCATATAATTCCACTTTTTTTTATAAAGACACTTAAGACACCTAGTATCTTTTGTGTGTGAACTACCTGTTTTAAGATGATCACTGTAAGACTCAACAGGTTGCAGCATTTTCTTAGATCTTGAGGATCTTGTTCAAATAAGGAATTATGAGTATATTAATACAAGATAATGTCAGTTAGTAGGCAACATAGCACACTATCAGCCTCTTAATTGATAGTGCAAATAGAGAAAGCACTGTGTGCAGTGTTTTTCTTAAACTAGCTACAGAGTGATTAGAAAATTCTGTAGAGACAGAGACAGTATCTTTCTCAGCTGTTACAGTAATACTTTGAAATAAAAGAATCATATTTTTTTTAAGATGTTCAAATGTTTTCAGCCTATAGAAACTCATTTACACCGGTATAAGAAAAAAACTGCTCACATTAAGTCAAAGAGATAATAAGTCATAATCATGAGATGATACGTTGAAATTGAGATAATAATTTGGAAAACTCATGCATCTGCATGCACTCCAGTGGCGCACCAAGCTGTCCTCACCATGCCAACAATATGTTATCTTAAATAAGGTAACCATGACACTGACCAGATGTTTCCAGTTGCTGTTCAATGAAGATTGCCACTTCAGCCACATCATTTTTATTCTGTCTACACAAGAGCTGCTTTTCTTTTCAAGGGTGTGTTTGCTCCATATAATCCAGTGTGAATCAGCAAGCAAATTAAGTATTTCATCTGTTGTAAAGACCTGTTTAAAATAATCTTCAATGTGCTCACAATCCACTTCATTGTCAAGTTGAATAGGAGAACTCATGCCAAAGAACTGCTACTTTGAGTGTTGTGTGAAAGTATCTTATAATTTTGGCATTATCTCATAATTATGGCTTTTTATCTCATAATTTCAATTTATCATCTCATAATTTCAATGTATCTCATAATTCCGACTTATCTCATAATTATGACTTCTTATCTCATAATTCCATCTCATTATCTCGTAATTTCGACATTATCTCATAATTTCAACTTCATCTCATAATTGAGATTTATCATCTCATACTTTCAGTTTATCTCATAATTTCAATTTATCATCTCATAATTTCAATTTATCATCTCATAATTGAGATTTATGTCATAATTATGACTCCTTATCTCATAATTCCATTTTATTATCTCGTAATTTCGACATTATCTCATAATGTCAATTTATCATCTCATACTTTCAATTTATCTCGTAGTTGAAATGTATCTCATAATTTCGATTTATGTCATAATTATGACTTCTTATCTCATAATTCCATCTTATTATCTCGTAATTTCAACATTATCTCCTAATTTCAACTTCATCTCATAATTATAATATTTTTTTAATCTCACAATTTCGACATAATCCGGCCGGGCCAATTATCGGCGCTGATATTCGGCATTTTGACGCATATCTTTAATCTGACGGCCAATAAGAGATCAATTTAAAACTCGGTTATTTTGGCTCTGATGCAGCCGCGCCTCTCTGCAGTCACTACTCTGTCTCCAGCATTGTCCCGCCCACAGCACCATCTGATTGGTTACACACAGAGCCATGGCAACAGCCAATCAGCAGTGAAAGCTCTGCATGCACAGTGCTCACACACACTGAACAACTCTGCTTTTTGCACCACAATCTGGTGCTGCTCAAATGGGACTACTAATTGATTTATATATATATATATATATATATATATATATATATATATACATAGAGAGAGAGAGATAAATAGATAGATAGATAGATAGATAGATAGATAGATAGATAGATAGACTGACTACTGTCATATGAAGTGAGCAAAAACAAATAACTATTGAACATGTAAATTGTAGTCATGTCTTTGGAGTGGATGAAAAAAGAAAGAAGAAACAGAGAGAAAGAGAGAGAGGTAGAGAGAGAGTTGGAGAAGCTGTAAAGAAGGGAGGGTCAGGGGGTTAAGGATGGAGGTGTGGAAATGGGGAAGGACAAAGGGATGGAAGGAGGCATGGGAGGAGGAGATAGAAGGTATCATTAGTCCTCTTTAGCTTCTATTATGAAGATTAAAGTGAAGACTGCCTGTTCATCTTAACTCTTTCCACCCTCCCTGTGTTGGATTCTAGCTTGCTGGAAAGATGCTCAGCACACCTCAGGTGAGACAAATCAAATGTTCTCCTGAAAAAAGAGAGATCCATGACACACCAACAGGCTACTATATCAGTGTAGCTAATCATACCTTTTCTCATAGTGACAAATTTCAGGACCGTTTAGGAATACCAAGAGAGATGCCAGTACGCAAATTTACTCTGAGTGGCAACAATTTTGGTAATGTTTATGGACTAGATGGAAATAATGGTAAGAACTTGTCCCTGGTGGTACTAATCTTGGGATTCATTACCACCAAGTCTAATGATTGTGAACAGGCCGTTGGGAGCTTGGCTAGCTTTTCCTTAGTGTTGCTCTGTGTGGCTGGGCCACCTTGTTTTGAGAAATTTTTATTTCATTTAGTTTAACAAGTAGATGCAGGCTCTGTTTCCTCTTGGACGCAAAGTGAATGGTATATAAAAAATATTATCAGTAAAGCCAAATACTCACTTACTGTAAACCTGGTTAGATCATGGTATGAGGTCCATAACACTTTGAACGGGGAATGATGTGTCACCTATACGATTCTGTGTCTTCCATGGCTCCTATCCACTACGGCATCCCCCAGGACTCAATTTTGGTCCATCCGTTGACACACAAATGTGTCTTCCAGTTAAACGTGATACTGACAAAACCAGTCTACAAACGCTGCATAATTGCTTAGCAAATATTAAACATTGGATGTCTGACAACTTTCTCCAGCTTGATGACACCAAATCTGAAGTCATTCTCATTGCCCATCTCAGGGTTCAGATTGATAATCACCTCCTTGGTTCACTGGCTTCTAACTAATAGCCCTCTGCCAGAAATATTTCACTCTGGTTTTCAGCTGGACCTCAGTGTACAAAACATTGTCCAATCATGTTTTAATCAGCTACGGAATATCACCTAAATCAAATAATTTGTTTCATCCAAAAAGTTGTTCATGCATTTATCTCATCACATCTTGACTACTGCACTCCCTGTACACATCTCTCCCAAAAAAAAAAAAAACACACAGTTGTCCACACAATTCATACAAAAAGCTACATCTAGACTCTTAACTGGTTCCAAAAAATGTAACCATATTGCACCCAATTCAGCCTCCCAGTATTGTGTCTTTAAAAAAAATTTGTGATCACCTTTAAGGCTGTGTGGTTTGTCACCTCCTTATGTCTCAGAACTGCTCTCATGATCAAACTTGCTGCTTGAGATCCTGAGGCTAAACTGTTTTATCTGTCCCAAAGTCTCAGCTAAAGACCAACTGTGACTGTGTATTTGCTGTTGTTTGGAATGCCCTGCCCGATGTGCTGAATTGCTGCCCCAGTTTAAATCGCTGCTTAAAACATATCTATATAAAGCTGCTTTTAATTCCTAACCTTCTAACTTTGTTTTGCCTGATTGTCTTAGTGATTTGCTCCCTGTCCTCTATTTTCACTCAGGCTCTCTGTGCTGGATCTTTGACCATCCTGGGACCTCTTCATGCCCTGGCTCTCTGTGCCTCATTCCAGATATTTTGGATGTGACTCTTCATCCTCCAGGAGTTTCAGCCTCTTCCTTGTCTTTTTCTCTGTCTCCCTTGTGTTCATATCTCAAGACCAAGAAAATGGAATTGAGGGATTTTCATCAAATTTTGACTCAAAGATGAACTGATGAGATTTTGATTGTCAAAGGTCAAGGTCACAGTGACCTCACAAAACACACATTTTGTCAGTCCTTCCCATGCCAATGTGACACATTTAAGATGACCTTTCTTTTCATTTTATATGGTAAAACATTTGGTGGACTTTCTTGGCAGGTGGATGGCTAGATTACTGTTTGAGATCAGTAGCTGAACATTTTTATCAAGTTACAAATTTATCACCCATGAACAAAACCACATGTTTACAGTGAGCCCCCATATCTGTCACATGGTAAACTGTTACATGTGAAACTTATTTCAACTGAATTTATCATGTGAAATGTTTCATATCTCACATGCTTGAGTTTCAGTAAATGTTCACATACATTCACTAGTTCAGACAAAGATACCCCTGTTAACACACACAGATACACACACATGCACTTGAAGAACCACATAAAACAAAACACTAGGATGTGCAACAGTTTTAGAACCTTGAACTCTTTTGATTCCTCTCCTCTCTATTTCTGATGTATACACACAGATGCATGCATAAAATTATATGTGTATACACTCATACACACTTGAGGTGCATTCTTTCATGTAAATCAAATCTGTTGGCTGCCCAGCTTTGTCTTTGTAGCCTTATGCAAATGACCAGTTAATAAATGCTGGTTAAAGAAAAGAATTCATTACATGCTATCTGTGTAGAGAGATCCATCTGCTAACACACGTTCAGATGTTTTCTTCTGTAATCTGTCCATGATCAACTGCTCCAGTAGTCAATTGATTCTAATGTAAACCTACCTGATATTAGGTGCTTTGACTTTTCCTTTAGCAAGCTGAGGCATGACAAATAAAATATTCAGTTGGAGGACTTGCTGTCTGGATGAGTTTTTTTCCCCTCAGTAATCCTAACCCTAACCCTATATTCAAGGTTTTCTTTTAATGATATTGCCAATATTCCTCAAAGAAAAACTCCTCCTTGATAATTTAACTGTACAACAGGTTTGTGTGATGTCACCAGCATTACAAAGGCAATGCTAAGGTATAATATCCTGACCAAAAAAAAAAAAAAAAAAAGACTCATACAAAACTACAATCACTCATGACTCACCGGAAGTGTGTAGTCATGTATTTATCTGCAGAGATCCTGCTCTCCGCCAGTATTTTCTTGCTTTATTTTATATTGCTGTGTTTCTGGGCTACAACAACAACACCCAGGGTGTGAGGGCATCATAGTAACTTCATAGTGACCAGTTTACACAGCTGTATCTGTCTCTCCCCTTGATCTCCCCTGCTGTCAATGTCATGGATTTATAACCGGCTGAGGCAGATGGCCACCCACCCTGAGTCTGGTTCTGCTCAAGGTTTCTGCCTCTTAAAAGGAAGTTTTTCTTCTCCACTGTCGCCTAGTGCTGCTCATGGTGGGAACTGTTGGGTCTCTCTCTGTAAATATAATAATCTAAAGAGTACAATCTAGACCTGCTCTATATGAGAAGTGCCTTGAGATGACTTTTGTTGTGATTTGGTGCTTGAAATGAATTGAATAGTGTTGCAAGTCAGTGTGTCTGTTTGACCTGGAGTGGGGCTGAGCTTGGGCTGCATTCATTCAAAATGTGGCAGTGTGGCACCTTCCCACAGAGTTATATGGAGGTGTAAATCTCTGTTGGCAGCCATTTTTAAAAAACTCAGTACAGAATGGATGCAAGACTTTATCGAACAAGCACAAAGGTATCTACGAACGAATGTGCTGACATATAATTATCACTACTCTGGACACTAACCATCCATGAGCTGTGTGGTTAGTGTCTCTGATGATGGACTGGGCCCTCTCAGGCAGAGGGTCCAGTAAATGTCCTGAGGGGAGATATGCACCAGTGACCTTAGTGGCAGTACAGACAGTCCTAGACTGTAGTCCTTGGCAGTCAGTGAGGATGATGTTCTTAAGTTGATGACTCTCCTGGTGTATGTGATCTTCTTGTCCAAGTGACCGAGAACTATGTGAAGGGCAAGCGTGATGGCATCATCTAAAGCTGACAGTGCGCTTTTGGCACAGGGATGATGGATAAATATAAAGGCACAGTTTGCAGCGACGTGGACAGGTTAAAGATGTCTGTGAAAACAGGTGACAGCTGAGTGGCACAGTTTAAATGTCTCATCAGTGACCTGCATGGTTATTCCATCCTCCAGTGTAGACACTACTGCTGCCCCCACATCCAAAGCATGGTTCTCAAAGAGCATAAAAGATGTTCAGTTTGTCTTGGGGAGAGATGGAGCTGTCAGTGGTTTATAGGCTGTGATCGCCTGTATTCCTTTCCGCAATGATGTGTATTACTGCTGCTGTAGTTCCAGTCTGTGTGCATACTGTCACTTAGTTGCCTTTAGGGTTAGGGTTATTTTGGCAGGGAATTTCACTGGAGGTTGCCATTTTCTCCAGCAGGACATAAAATAACCTCAGGTACACCAGAGAGAAGTGTAAAACACTATTATCACTATTTACACTATTTACAGGGACATTGTCTTTAATAAAGCTGCTCCAGTTAACTGAAGAACTGTGGAAAACAGGGAGAGCAACTTGCAGCGTGTCAGACCATGGGTCAGTCCCATCTACTTATCATAACAGCTGCCCTTTTTAAGCAGTTACTCAATTTAAGTACATTGTATGACTTTAAATTTAAACATTCAGCTAAAGCAACCAACTAGTTTCTGACCCAGCAGTGAACTGTTGTTGAGTGGCAAAGTCAGCCACCTGACCTCAGTCCAGCTAAGTGGGTGTTTCACTTGCTGAAAACCAGAAAGAAGTTCCATTACCAAGATAGCAAATGTCAGCAAATGTCTATATGTCAAACATCAGGGGTGGCACGGTGGTACAGTGGTTAGCACTGTCGCCTTACAAGCAAGAAGGCTCTGTGTGGTCTTTTCTGTGTGGAGTTTGCATGTTCTCCATGTGCCTGTGTGGGTTCTCTCTGGGCACTCCTCCCACAGTCCAAAGACATGCAGGTTAATTGGTGACTCTAAATTGTCTGTAGGTGTGAATGTGAGTGTGAGTGGTTGTTTGTCTATGTGTGTTGACGCTGTGATGGACTGGCGATCTGTCCAGGGTGTACCCCGCCTCTCGCCCAATGTCAGCTGGGATAGGCTCCAGCCCCCCACGACCCTTAACACATAAACAGTATATAATGAATGAATGTATTAAACATCATGACTTTATCAAAATTAATCTTAATTTGTGAAATTACCTTTGGTCCCCTAAAATTACAGGACTATTTCTAAAAAGGGCTACAATTTCTATACTATAGTGATCAGATGTAAATACTGAAATAATAATGAAACAACATAGTAAGTCACTGTCATTTTATGTAATGTTAAAACTCTAATCTTAAACCAGATGAAGGATTTTTGTCATCAGACTTCTGGATCTTCAGTAATCAGAGAAACAAGCTGAGCAAACAGCCCCTCTCAGCGCCCCGTGTCTGTATCCCAGCTGACATTGGGCGAGATGCCCTGTATGGATCACCAGTCCATCGCTGGGCCAACACATATAGACAAACAACCACTCACATTCACACCTACGGGCAATTTAGAGTCACCAATTAACCTAACATGCACGTCTTTGGACTGTGGGAGGAAGCCGGAACCTTTTTGGCTGTGAGGCAACAGTACTAACCACTGTACTACCATGCTGCCCGTAAGGAATCCTCACTTAAAAACAAGCTAAGCATCTGGAAACAACGTGAGCTAACGTTAACTTGGTTAGCAGCCCACAGGCTCGTATTAAACTGATTTTGAATGTGAAACTACTAAAACAATAACTCCAGCGAAGACCATTAATTCCCCCACCACCACAGCATTATGCTGTAATTCGCCTCTTTTTATTGCTGACGTCTGTTGCAGTCTTTTGCTTGCACCATACAGAACAAGATGCAGCAGAGAAGAAGCACTCAGCAGAAACAGAACCATAAACATTAGTTCCGCATCTTTCCTCGCACCTCTACTCGATTAAAAATTTGTCAAATAAAAATTTGTTGATTCTTAAAAATAGATGTCGACTATGTTTACTGTGTTGATTAATCGACTAATCAGCTATTCATGCACATCCCTAAGATGTATCCATTTTTATGTGAAAACAAGCTTTGTTATCTCGAGATAATGAAATAGAGATAATGGCATTAATTTATGGCTGTTCTTGGCTTCCATAAATTAATTTCTTTTAATTTATCTATTTCTCTCAAACTGTGCACACACACACACTCGTGTATTTTTTCTAACCAAGCTTCTCCTGTGTTTGTATAATTACTAGTTAAAGAAAATAGTGAGTGATTAGGCCAGTGTGGTGCACAGATAACACCCACCTCATGTTTCTCCCCCAAATGCCATCAATATGAAATTCTGACAATGAAATTATATTAAAGAGTAGCTGCATTTTTAAAAATTCTCTTTTCTTTGTGGAGGTAAAGATGGTGTTGGTGTGTGTGTGCGCGTGTGTGTAAGGTTGTGGGAGGTGGTTTGGGGCTGTTAATGCTGCAAGTCACTGAATGAGACGGTGTGGGGAGTCGGTGAGTGCAGATAAAGCCCTCCTCATGTATCAGCCTGCTCACCTGTCTGCAGCCAGACCTCTGTAATGGATAGACACAAGCTGCAACCATCACTCATACTCTCACTGCCTGCCTCTGTGTGTGAGCATGTGTATGAGAGAGAGGTAGAGAAAGGGAGGGTGTGTGTGTGTGTGTGTGTGTGTGTGTGTGTGTGTCTGTGTGTTCGTGTCTTGTGTGGTTTGGTGGTGGTGGGAGTGATTATATGTCTGCATGGGTGCATGACAGAGAGAGACAGAGACAGAGTGTGTGGCTGTGTATACATTTATGCGTGTGTGTGTATTTGTGTGTGTGTTTCTTTAGTTGTGTAACTTCTGTCTGTCATTTTGATTGATCCTTCTAACACTGACACCATTTTAGTAAAATAGTCTCTCTCCCTCTCTTTCCATCTTTCCCTCCATTTTCCTCTGTCTCTCTCTTTCTCTCTTAGTTGGGGTTATGGGAAAAGGTCATTGGTGGGAACTGATGTGATGGACAGCTGGCAGGATGCATAGGGCAGTAGAGCAGTAAGGGCTGACAGTCCAGAGGAAAAAGGCATGTAACTGATAACTAATATGAGAGGAACAGGACCTTGACTATAGTGTAGACACAAAATACACACACACAGATATTAGTTGTGCATGTATGTATATAGAATATATATATATGGAGAGAGAGAGAGAGAGACTGCAGACATTTTTATAAATGTGTATATATAATACTATGTATTTTGTGTCTACACAAAATGTAGACAGGCTACCCTTGTTCAAGCCAGTTGTCCATATCTTCCTCTTCAAACAACAGACATCATTGCCAGGCTGACCTGACAAGAGTCAAAGGTCAGTCTCCCAGCCAGCTGCTGAATGGCATCCTGAGAAGTGAGTAGAAGTGTCTGTGATTATGTGTGTGTATGTAAGACATAAAGAGGAGAGAGTATCCATACATCTGCCAGAACCTGTGTGAGTGAGTGTGTGTATAGATAAAGAGATAGTGAGCAATGCTAGGAGATAGAGAATCAGATTTTATATGTAGTTGTGTATTTGTGTGTATGTATGAGAGACTTTGTTCTCCATTAGTCATAATGTGGAATAGAATTCTACTAATTTCATTAAGGATATTACAATCTGATTATGGGACAGTAGCAGGTCCTGTCTGCAGAGGGCCACACACAGAGCAGGGATTTCTGCACACACACACACACACACACACACACACACACACACACACACACACACACACACACACACACACACACACACACACACACACACACACACACACACACACACACACACACACAAAGCTCCTACATAACAACATGTATACATGTGAGGCAGACACATGCCAAAGAGACCAACAGAGGGTTCCTGTTTCCATGTCTCCAGGGGGTCAATGTGCCTAAGGCCAATGGAATGACATCACTTGGGGTGTAAAAGTCAGGTTGTGTATGATTTATTATAACAAAAAAGAATATAGACAGCAAAAAAGCAAATGCAAAAGAGTTATAGAAACCAAGTGAACACTTCCTGCTCAGCACAAAACAGCAAACAGATATAGTTAACGATTAGCAGGTGAACATAGTAGATCATTCAGCAGCTAAAAAGCCATACATTTTCCTCAGGAGATGGTTGCCACTAAATACAGAACTTACAGTGAGTGAATACTGGACTTACATTCATTGGGTGGCAAATGCTAATACTGCTCTGTGTCTGCTGGATGTGTAAAATTGTCAACTGTTTACTAACAAATCCACCATATCAACTTAAAAGTTGATAGTGCTGTATTCATAGTTTGTTTATGCTGCTCCAAATGTAAAAAAATCTGTCATTGCAGGTTTAAACAACAAAAAAACATTGTACGTACATGCATTAGTTACACATCTTACATAAACACTTTTCTCTCATTTGCAGTAATGTACTATATTCTATACAGCCTAAATACATTTTTTTTTTCTTAGGGACAGTAGAACAACCTGTAAACATAATGTTGACATAAGTTGATATAGTGAATGTGATAGCAAACAATTGACACACCCAATACTCCCAAAGAAACACCATCATTCTTTTAGAATGGTGTTTGTATCCACTTGATCACTTTAAGGCCACCATGAGGTTTCACAACACTGTAACAATATCACCCTGCTTCTATCTTTGCTTCTGAGACACAGTACTCATAGACAACATACAACAGATCTCATTTTAAAAAACACTAACACATTATATGTCATACCATTTGACTTACCTGCAAATTCCTTTTTTGTCAAACCACTGTTTTCATGTGGTTGTTCCAAACATTTGAGAGCACCCAAGTTATAGCAATGAAACGTTATACTTTTTTTGTACTTCTTCCGGTATTTTGTGAAAAAAAGTAATGCACATCCATTCTTTGATTAAAGTTACCTCACAGCCCTGTACAAACTAGAATCTCACTGTCACTCATTTTTAGCCACAGCCATTTTGTATGTCATGCTGCCTGAATGCATCTTGTGTTGTTTGACCTAAATCTATTTACACAGTCACACTGTGGGGACTTGTCTTCCTTAAGGGGACAAAAAGCAAGTCCCCATAATGCAAATCCTCAGATTTTATAGTCAACACGTATTTTAGGGCTAGGGTAAGCTTAGGTTCAGGTTAAGGTCAGGGTAAAGTTTAGGATTAGACAAGTAGTAGTCATGGTTAAGGTTGGAGTAAGTCTCCAGGAAAAGAATATAAGTCAATGTGATGTATCCTGAAGTCAGGGAAACAATACTGTGTGCGTGTGTGTGTGTGTGTGTGTAGCGCCTGTGTGTGCAATCAGCAGGAGAGGGGGAAAACAGCAGAGGCACACAGTGGGCTTGTTCACTAAGAAAATAGATATCATTAGCTAGTTGCTGCACACACGTACATGTGCACAACCACCCTACACCCCCATCCACACACACACACACACAGAAAAAATAGATATCATTAGCTGGCTGTTTAGTATTCATACCCATCCACTCCACCCCTCCTGCACACACATTGAGGCAGAAATTTGCCAGCAGCACCTGACACTCCATCATGATGTCACAGCAAGATTTGGGTGTGTAGGTGTCTATCAGTGTGTGTGTGTGCACGTGTGCATGTGCATGAACCACTAGGGTAGCAGTGGTTGTGAAACTGGAGAAACACAAAGCTCCAGCCATTAGTTATGTAATACATCCCTCTTTCCTGGAGGGAAAAACATGGAAAGACAGGGAGACAGAGGATGAATGGACCTTTAGAGAGA